>JAQZBX010009767.1:0-45458 GCA_029593785.1 Cabassous unicinctus
AAATGTTACATAAAAAATATAAGGGATTCCCATATGCCCCACTCCCAACCCCTCCCATAATTTCCCACAATAACTACATCCTTCATTAGTGTGGTACATTTGTCATAATTGAACATATTTTGGAGCATTGCCACTAAGAGTGAATTATAGTTTAAGTTATAGTTTACACTCTCTCCCACACAATTTTCTGTTATGACAAGATATATAATGGCTTATATCTGAAATTGCAATGTCATTCAGGACAATTCCCAAGTTCCAAAAATGTCCCCATGTTACACCTGTTTTCCCTCTCCCTCCCTTCAGAACCACCAGTGGCCACTGCCTCCACTTCAAGGATGAAAGTTCTTCTATTGTTAGAATCACAATAAATCTATGCTAGAATAACAGTAAGTCTACTCTAGCCAATAGTTCGTTCTCCAATCCTGAGGATACTAGGATGGTGATGTTCACTCCACCTTTAATTGAGAGGGGCTTAGAACCCCTGGAGAAGACGTATGGGACTATGTTGTTTACAGTTGCACACTCTCCCTGTTGCTTGGGATTGTCATTGTCCATCATCATATCCTTGTTTGTTATTCTGGGTGAGTCCAATGAACTGTAAAGTGGGTGTTGCAACTCTCTTGAGATTCAGGGCCCAGCTGGGACATGGAAAGCACAAAGATTTAAGTCTCTTGGACATACACTCATCAATTCTACTACTAACTATAGGTTCAAATAGAAATGGCAGAAGAACCATGTGTGAGGAATCCACAACTGAGTTCAACTCTTTCACACTAGGGAGCATAAATTCCCAAGTAAGGACCACTGACAGGGCATCAAACTCTTGAGCTGTCTGCCCTGCATATAGTGTCTGGATGTCTCCACTATTTGAGGCAATATTTACTTTGGCAGTCAATGAGATCCTGCTGAGATGTGTGTAAATGTAACCTCTGGAATGACCTCCTGACTCACAATGAAGTCTCTAAGCCAAATATACTCATTTGTCTTTACCCTTTCCCTCTTTTTTGTCATTGTCTTATTCCAGTTGCATTGCTAGTTGGTGCTTGGTAGTAATACCTCAGTGTCAGGGAGGCACATCCCTGGGAGTCATGTCCTGCACTGGGGAGAAGGCAATGTATTTACATGACAAGTTTGGCTTAGAGAGAAGGAGCAAAAAGGAGGCTCTCAGGAGGTAACTCTTAGTCACCCTATATTACTAGGCTATGTTACAATTTCAAAAGTAATGGTTCATAAGTATATTCATCAATATTGACTACCCAACAACTTTCATTCTCCTTCACTAATCACTGCCGCTGTACTATGGGGATTCTTGCTGTCCCATTAGAGAATATGGCAGAGCTCCCCAGAATGGGAATTCAATATTCTTTCAGTTAATATGTGAATCTCTATCCACCATGACAATGCCTCATGAACACTTAAACACCTCTATAGGCCTTATAGTTATGCCCCAGGTGAACCTCCTCCCATGTATTCCCATCATTGACACCCCACACCAGTGATACACCTCTGCCACAGTTGTAACCCTTCTGTGCTACCATCACCTATATCCATTACCTCAACTTTTTTATCACAGGGTACAAAAAGACTGGTCATAATTTTTCTTGATTTAAATACAGTCTGAGAAAATTTGTAGTGGAAAATATTGCCTTGGCAAGTATTTCCCATTATGGACAAAGATTTCTCGTCAACAAAAGCTTCAGGGAGAAGCAGGGGCATTTCATTTCCCTGACATTTTCAGATAAAGGGCAAAAGTTCTATATAAAATCAATATAAAATAATTAATTTAATGTGTTTATAATATGAATTGTAGCTTTAATTAAAGTTTCCTGATCACTGGTTGTGATTAAATGTGCATTGCTCTGATCTCTTTTCCAGCAGTTTCATTATCTATATTGAAACCAAAAATCATACTCTTATTTCAGAATGTGCCCTCCTGGGCCTCTCAGAAGCCTCTACTCTTTGGGCTTTTCTTGACCAAGTATCTCATCACTTTCATGGGGAACCTGCTCATCAGCCTGGCCATCATCTCAGACTTCCACCTCCACACACCCATGTGCTTCTTCCTCTCAAACCTGTCTTTTACAGATACCTGTTTTACCTCACCACTATCCCAACGATGCTCTTGAACATCCAGAGAGAAAGCAAAATCATAACTTTTGAAAACTGCCTCAGCCAGATGTATTTTTTCATACTTTTGGACAAATAGGAAGCTCCCTTTTGAGTGCAATGGCCTATTGACCACTTTGTGGCCATCTGTCACCCCCTGAACTACATGGTCATCATGAACCCCCGGCTCTGTGACCTCCTGCTGCAGCATCCTAGTTATTTAGTGTTTTTTTTCCCCTCTCTTTTACATGGTTATCTAAGTAATATCAGAAAGAATAGGTCCTACAAATTGATCTTCTTCTTCAGTATTGTATTGCCTTTCTAGGTCTTTTGTCTTTCCTTATAAACTTTAGGGCTAATTTGTCAATATCCTTAAAATAACTTGCTTGCATTTAGAATGGGATTGAGTTGAATGTACAGATCAAGGTGGAAAGAAACTGTATCTTAGTAATAGTGTGTTATATACATTAAAACATACTAGTTCTAACTAATTAATTATTTTAAACTTTTTATTGTAATAACCTATATACAAGTAAAAATTTCCCATTTTATCTATTTCCAAGTGTACAATTTGGTAATATTAATGAAATGCAGATATTGTGCTAAAATCACCAATATCCATTACCGCAATATTTCATTACAGGGTACAAAATGACCATTTAAAATGTTTGTTGAATAAAGTAAATTCTAAGGGACTTGTAGTGGTAAGTGTTGCCATGAGAAAATATTTCCAATTATGGACATGCATGGTTAGTCAGAAAAAACATCAAGGAGAAGCAGGAGGGGGGAGCTGGTGTTACTCAGTTGTTGGGTGACTGTTTCTCATATTAAAGTCCAGGGTAAATTCCTGGTATATCCTTTAAAATATTTAAGCAAGTTTATTTAGTTTTACTGGTATTTTCAGTTAAAGGACACTAGATCTATCTATAAATAATAAGAAAGCCATAATTTAATTTGTTAACAAACCATAGCATTTATTTTAATTTGGTGATTGCTGCTTGTAGCTAAATTTGCATTGTTCTGTTCTCTTTTCCAGCAGTTTCATCATCTACATGGAAACAGAAAACCAAACACGTATTTCAGAATTTACCATCCTGGGACTCTCCAAAGATACAGAAATGCAGCCTTTGCTATTTGGGGTGTTGCTGTCAATGTACCTAGTCACTGTGTTTGGGAACCTGCTCATTATACTGGCCATCTTCCCAGACTCCCTCCTCCACACACCCATGCACTTCTTCTCAACCGTTCTTTTACAGATATCTATTTCACCTCCACCTCTGTTCCAAAGATGCTGCTGAACATCCAGAGCAAAATCAAAAGTTTTGAAAACTTTGTCACCCAGATGTATTTTTTCATGCTTTTTGGATAATGAGACAACTCCCTCTTGACTGTGATGTCCCATGAATGCTTCATGGCCATCTGTCACCCCCCCATACTACGTGGCCTTCATGACCTCTAACTCTGTGGCATCCTGCTGCTAACATCCAAGTTATATAGTGTTTCTTTTTCTCTCTCATTCACATGGCTCAAGGGTTTTTGAGATTGCCTTTTTGTACAGA
The DNA here is from genome assembly GCA_029593785.1 of Cabassous unicinctus. Lineage (NCBI taxonomy): Eukaryota > Metazoa > Chordata > Mammalia > Cingulata > Chlamyphoridae > Cabassous > Cabassous unicinctus. The sequence continues at coordinate 3,666 of JAQZBX010009767.1, forward strand.
ATTGGATATCCCTTTTTTTTCTGTGAAGTTACCCAGGTAGTGCACTGTGTTTGTTCTGCAATTTTCCTCAATCACCTAGTGATGTATGTTGTAACTGGCCTAGTGTCTGGTATTCCACTTGCTGGGATCCTCTACTCTTATTCTAAGATTGGATCCTCCACTTTGAGAATTTCAACAACTGGGGGCAAGTATAATACATTTTTTATTTGTGGGTCTTACCTCTCAGTAGTGACCTTGTTTTATGGTACTGTTGTGGGAGTTTATCTTAGTTCCTCTGCTATGCAAAACTCAAGTGTAAATGCAATTGCCTCAATGACGTGCACAGTGGTCACTCCCATGATATACCCCTTTATCTACAGTTTTAGAAACAAAGTCATAAAGCAGGCCTTAAATAAACTCTTTGAGTGAGAAGCATTCATTTTTGCACATTCATTTATTTATTTTTTAGCAGTTTTATTGATATATTCACATACGATGCTCTCTATCCAAATTGTATAATCTTTGACTTTTAGTGTAAACACAATGTGCATTCATAACCACAAAAGATTTTAGAACAATTTCATTATTCCCAAAATAAAAATGCCACACCCCTTAGTAGTCAACTTCAACTATTCTATCCTTCTCCAGCCTTAACTTACTAATCTAATTCCACCTTTATAAATTGAGTTATATTTACATTTTTTATAAATTGAATAAAAAAATATATACACTTTATAAGTCATTAAATACATCTGGGGGTGCCTAGGGATGTGGAAGAACAGAAAAGGCAGAAGGGGCCCAATAGGAAACTTTTTGGGATTATTAATATGGAAATTATCTTGATATTTTCAAGTGTGTATTCATATGTAAAAATTTATCAAAAGATACATGTTTTATGAAATTATATGTCAATTGTTCATCGAACCTGTTTTAAAGGAGAAGTAGAAGAGTTGAGTGGCTTAATGAGTCAAAGCAAGCTAAATGGTCAAGTAAGACCACATATAGTGTAATGGTGTATTACAAAGTGCCACCTCCATCAAGAGATGGAATCTTCTTTCCATTTCTTTGTAACTTGGTTTGACCAGTAAAATATGTCACACATTGTGCTTCATCTGAGCCAAGGCCTTAAAAGATCCTGCAGCATGTTCTCTTGGAAAACTGTTCCCACATAAACAAATCCAAACTATTCTGCTGGAGAAACCCAAGCTGTAGCTTACCAATAGCCAACTACTGAGTTAGGCCATCCTAGACCATAAAGCCTTATGCAAACTACCAGTTGGCTGCAGCTGCATGAGAAAGAAAAAACCTGCTTATGAATTACAGCTGAGCCAGATCAAATCCTTGATCTCCAGACTCATGAGCTAATAAACATTTCTTGTTTAACCAGCAAGTTTTGGGGTGGTTTGATACACAGTCAAGGGTAATTAAAACAAGAATATTTGACAAATATTTGAAAAATATATTGAAAAAAATAATGATTGTGTGTTTACAAGAGGGTGGGAGAAAAGAAGGAAGAAAGTGTTTATAAAATTCTTTTTTAGAAGTTTGTCAAGGAAAGGTGTTAAAACACTGTATGATAACAGGAGAATAATCCTGGATTAAGAGCAGAATTCTTTTTATTTGTAACATGTTGAACCATGTAACAATGAGGGTCTGGTGTCAGAATTATTCACTGGACAGAGGAAAGAACATTAGGCTGAGGGGTTACTGAGCCAGTTGTTTGGAAGAAAAGTACCTTCTAATCTTCCCTGTATGTAACCTATAATTTTGTAAGTCATGGCTTGCTTTCTTTATGGAGGTTTTTCAAACCTGTGAGTGATGCTAAGACTTGGTAATGAAAAGTATTCTGTGGGTTATACAGGCAGACATCAAAGATTTATGATGACTTTTTCCTTCTGATTAAAGCTTCAGATGAAATTATGCTACAAAACCGCTTGTTGATTCCAACACTGGCTCTTCGTAACTTATAACTCCCTCAGAACAGTAGTACAAATCCACCACCTAAATGCTGTCCATGGCATGGATCATGGATATAAGATTGCAGAGCCCTCTATCTCAGGATAGAGTGGTCCCTGAGGTTTAATGGTCAAAGAACTTGATGAAATCATAGAGATGGGGAAAAACATGTTTATCCTGATTGTTTTTCATCACCTTGGTGGGTGACAGGTGCAGAGCCTGAGGGTGCAGGAGTGCCCCATGCTCTATAATGGGACTGGAATGAAGTTGGGAAAAGCAAAGGAAGCCAGAGCTGTTCTGATCATAGTGAAATTCAGGGTGAGATTTCAACACTGTCTTTTATAAATACCTCCTTTATGTTTCTAGCTGTGCCTTTGTTGAGCATGCTACCCTGGCACATTATCAAGAGGCACAGAAATTGTGAGCATATGCTCTGCTATGTAGCCATGCACAGGGAGAAATTTTCCAACCAGAATCTGAACCTGCAGTCACCCTGCAATTCCAACTTTCCCTCAGCTCAGTGTAGATGCAGTTCATTGGCTTTATGTTTCATGCATGTTACCTTGTCATTTTCTCTGAGCTGTTTCTTCCTACTACTTCAGCCTTTACCCAACCTATGCAATATGACTTATCAAGCTTGTTTATGGTACTTGAAGCCAAGTGTCTATAAAGATGGGGACTTGGTTCCGGGAGGTTTTTTCTCCTCTACAAATTGTATGAGGAACCAGATATTTTCCAGTTATCTTTTATGGTCAGGCCAAACAAAAAATTGATATATGATAAGTAGGTACTTGCATGTACCTGTCCATGTGTGAGTGTGTGTGTATTACTCCTGACAATTTTGTGATTTGTGCACAGATATGGCAGAAATGCAAACTGATGGATTTTGAATGTTCTGCCCCTTCTTTGTCCTTTTACTACTTTTATGTTAGCTTTTCCTCACCATTTGCTTCAAGACAGAGGAGAGGGATCAACTTCTTTTATGGTACATACCCATAGCCTAATCCCTATGTTCATTCTCTGGCAAACTTCAAATGAGTGAGACCACTGGGACTCCCCTTGGCCTGTGGTCAATGTTAATATAGTAGACTCAGTCTGAGTGTAAAGTAGGGACAAAGGTGTTGTTGAAATGTGCCTTCAGAGAGGCCAGGAGCCCTTGTGTTCCACCACCCTAAACAGAACATGTACCTTGAAATAATAATTTAATCCTATTAGGCATGAGGCATTAGGGAATGATTGTTGGAAGTAAAAAAGAAAAGTGGGTAATCTTTCAGCAGTGGTTAAACAACTTCTCTTTAATCTTAGTACTAACTTCTCCAGGAAACACTAAGAAATGTCATGAAATCTGAACTTTAGCCAACAGTGTGGCTTATTGATCTAATAATTGGTAACTATATTGATGCTTAAATATAGTTTTCCAGCTAAAGTAAAATATAGTTTTTTTAAATTAGTGCTTTGTAGATAGAAATATTAGAGTGCTATTCTCAAAAAGTCAACTTATAAACATGCCAATGTCCTCAAAAGAATGTTAGGTAATACCCAGTGTGTTACCATGGGAAACCTCTGTCCTTTTCAGTTCCCTTTAGAGTTAACACTTGTCATTTCAGCAGGTTGCTTTGCAGTGGAGGGAGGTGATAGGAAGGTTGCTCATATTTTGGTTAGCATTGCATCCTTGTTTTATCTCATCTGTGTGATGACCTCTACCGGCCCAATATTTGTCTGTTATAGCTGTTCCATTTCACATTTTATTCCCTCTTGGTCTCTTTCTTATCACAAGATATAAGAATATATATATATATTTAAGAATATTCTTAAATATATATATATTCTTATATATATATAATATATTTTTACAGTTATTGCCTGCTTGACCATTCTCTGGCTTGATAGTGGCTATTGATTGTCTTCCCTCTACTAGAGTTAGGGAGTCAAATTGAATGACAGTGGATGAAGTGATTTCTGGTTTGGGGCATTTGTGGGCACAGTAAGTTCTTGTCTTCTTGATCACAGTATTTAATTCATATCAAAGGCTGGAAGCCAAACTTTACACTTTGACTTTTGTTCTCCAGCCAGAGAACTTTCTGTGTACCACTATCTTAGACTGTGTGTGCTATAATGTGGACACACACTTTCAGTGATGTTAAGTATGTAAACATCTTCCCATACTTAACAATATTTTAGGCAAATAATTTCTTATAAACAATGTACATTGTTCTTATTGTTTTACTGACTACAGTGTCTTTTCATATGGATATATCAACACTTACTTAGGCATTTTGAAAAGTCATTTGTGATAGCAAACAAGTTAGATGATTAATCATATCACCAAGCTTTGCATGTTTTTTCTCATTAATATATTTGTGATAAAATTGTTAATTCAAGAGATGCTCATATTTATAAAGCTTTTGGTACATTTGGCCAAGTACTTGCTGGGAAATTAGCATTTTACATACCCAATAGCAAAAGGCAGTGTCATCAGTTTATAAGAGTCTTGCTCAAACTCAGTATCTTATATTTTCTAATACTTGATAGGCATAAATATGAATTCATTATAATAATTTGTACCTCTTTGCTTATGACCGTTCAATACTGTTGCCTGTATTTGTAGGTCATTTTATGTGTCTGTAAAGGAGTGTGCATATTTCTTATTCTTTACCTTTAATATATCCACTGAGGTTTTCATCTTTTTTATACTTTATCCTTAATATTCTTTTTATAATACTCATCTGGGCCTATTGTCATATATTTTAAAACTGTTTATCCCACACATTGATTATAGTTTAATTTTGTTATGGAAATAGCAACATCAAGATAATATACTCATCGCTCTAAAAAGGTATCTCTGTACACTGTTTTCTGTAGACCACTGACTCCCCACTATTTTCTAGGCAACCATGATTGAATTTCTAAAACTCTAGGTCAGTTTGCATTTCTGTATTGATATAGTATGTGCCAGCTTTGCCAAGTTCTTTCACAAAACACAATTGTTTTAATACAGTTATAGTTTTGCATGTATAAAAATTTCATTTTATTCCTGAGTATATTTTAGTGTATGGATAATCCACCATTAATTTATCCATTACATCTGGTGATGTGTATTTGATTTGTTTCCATGTTTGATCTTTACAAAAAGCTGCTACAAACATTGAGTGTTGGTTTTTGTACAGACACATGCTAGAATGCTTGAATCATGTGTGAGATGTTTATTTATTTGTATTAAATACCAAACTGTTTCATGAAGTCAATTACCATTTTAATTTCCCTCTAGCAATGAATTAAAGTTCTCTTTATCCCAAAATCTTAATATTTGATATGGGCCATCCTTTTAATGGCCCATTCTAATAGGTACATTTTTGTGTTGCATTGTAGTTTTAATTTGCATTCCATTCGTGATTATACTTTGAACATGTTTTTAAATACTATTTGAGGGAGCGGATGCAGCTCAGTGGTTGAGCACCTTCTTCTAAAGTAGGAGGTCAGGGTTCAATCCCCAGTACCTCCAAAATAAATTAATAAATTAATAAATTAATAAATTAATACTATTTGACATGCTTTTATCTCATTTGGTGAGATTTTAGTCCAAAGATTTTGGCCTACTTTAGAAAATAGGTTTTGTGAATCCTTTATAAAATCTGAATATAAGGGATTTATCAGTTATGATATCTGCACATAATTTTGTCCAATCTGTAGCTTATCATTTCATTCTAACAAATTTTTTCAAAAGTGGAATTTGATGGAGTCTAATTTATCAAAATTTTTTTCACTGTTTTCTGGTGTCAAAATAAAGAAATTTTCTTATAATCTAGAGTTACAACAATGTTCTGATAAGTTTTCATCTAAGTATTTCAATATTCTCCATATTTTAGGTCCATTATAAATTTTGAGTTAATATTTGGATACATTCTGAAGAATGGATTGAAGTTCATTTTCTTTTGCACATAGGCAATTGTTCCAGCACCATTACTGTAAAGACTTTACTCTTTCCTTTGTTTTTTGTTTGCACCTTTATCATCAGTCAGTTTGTGGATTGATTTCTGGATTTATTATTCTATTTCACTGATTTATTTCTCTATACTCAAGAAAACATGACATAATGTTGACTATTCTAGGCATAAAACCAAATTCAAAATCCAAAAGTTTTATTTTTCAATATTTTGTTTATTCTAGATTCTTTGTGTTTTATATGATTTATAGAATCAGAATGGCAATATTTCCCGACAGAAAACTCTTAAGATTTTAATGAATTCATTATAAATTTGGGGTGAATTTACAACTTACCTGTATTGTACTTTCTGTAAACGAACACTGTATATTTAGATTGCCATATAATTCTCTTAGAAATACTTTTTAAATTACAGTGTAAAACTCATACCTAGGTGTACCATATGTTTATATTAGTGTAATTGGTAGGTTTTTTTAAAAAAATTAATGGTTTTATATTGTTAGTATTTTTTTAAAATTTTAAGTTTTTATTTTTCCATGGTGCACTTGATCCTGAAAACTTGCTAAATTCACTTAATGGGGAATTATTTTTACAGACCCACCAGATTCTCTAGACCGACAGTTATGTCATCTGAGAATAAATAAAACTTTACATATTTATTTTCATTCTGTGTATCTCTCATTAACATTTTTCCTATCATATTGCAAGTGCTAGAACATAGAAGAAATGTGAACTAGGAGGGGATAAAATGAGCATCCGTGTGTTTTTCCTGATGTCGATGGGAAAGCATTCAAACATTCTCTGTGACATATGATGCAAGCCGTAGTATATTTTGTAGATGCTCTTTACAAATTTGAGGAAGTTCCTTCTATACTTAGTTTACTTTATGCTTAGATTGATAACAATGTTGAATTATCTCACTTGTTTTCCTGCATGTATGGAGGTGATCATATGTTTTATCCTTTATCTTGCTAATAAGTTGAATTATTAATAGGTTTTTGAATTTTGGAACAACCTGAATTCTTGGGATAGGCTGTATTTGATCATAATATATTTTCTTTTGTATATTTTGTTGGGTTGATTTGCTAAAGGGTTGTGAAGCATTTTTGCATCTACGTTACTGAAATATATTGATCTTTAGTGTAACATCTTTCACTAGTATTGGTATCAGGGTAATGTTAGCTGCAAAAAAGAAATGGCAATAATACATCTTCCATTTCCGGGAAGGAATTTATTTTAAATTGATATGATCTCCAACAACTATTTTGGAATTTACCCATGAAACAATTTTAGATTTCTATTCCTCCAGAGATTTAATTCTTGAGTACATTTTACTTCATTATATATTTCTTATTTTAATAACTTTTTATGTTTCATTAGCTAACATGTTTTGTAGAATGATCATCTTTTTTTTTTTGTCAGTGGACTGGGGCAAAAAAATTGTCTCCTTATCCAAATTTATGCCAGTTATTCTAGCTTCAAGGAGATTGATTGGAGGGTCCTCCATTTTCTTTCCTGGTACATGTTTTATAATTTACACTTTGTGTGCACCCTTAAGTTTATTGAAGAACCCTTGAAGAGCAATGTATATCTGGAGCTTTGTTGTGTAGACAATGAACTTGCAAATTTAATCTCATTGATATTTATTATCTTGTAAGGTTTTCTACCATATTTGATCATGGTCATGAAATGAACATCTGAAAAGTTTAAAAGTGGGAAAAAAGGAATTCAAAATGTCAATTTAAATGCTGATATGATGATAAACAATAGCAGCAAATTAAGAGATCTTAAAAAGCAAGAAATCAATAATAAATAAGGCAAACATTTAAACACAATGACAATTTTAATTTATTTCTCCATGTTTACAACAGTTTAATTAGACATAATTAAGGACAAAGAGCTCTAAATAGGATAGTTTTGTCATGGATTTGTTTTCCACTAATCATATCTGTTCTGTATATAACACTTTATCTATCTTTCTTTTAAAGTTTAAGGAGATAACAATTTGAACATTCATTTAGGCACCATAAGAAAAACTCATATTTAAAGAGTAGTAAAAATTCAGGTAGTGATATTTGACAACAATGGAGAAACAATGTTTAATTAAAAGTTAATCACTACCCCTTTGTAACTGTTTAAATATATCTCATTAATATATAGTTAAAAATTTAATATGAATTAAAATTTCTTATGATCTGGAAAAATCATAATATTCAAAACATAGGGGAACCACTGGAAAACAGCCAAATCTCTGTTTTTGAAAATATTTATTCTATCATAATTTATAACAAATAAGAAAGCATCTTTAAATGTTTAAATTAAGCTTGAAATTCACAAATTTAGAAAAATTCCAAAACAATTCCAGCAAAAGTAGCCAGTGTAATTGGTAAAGAGAAAAGAACACATTACTTCATTAGGAAATATAAAAATGTTAGAGCTCTTTTAAATATACGAGAAATTATCAATTCCTAATCTAATTATGGGTAAAAGAAGTAAGGTCGAATATAAAATGAGAAAAGAGAATTATCTGCAGAGAAGCAAAATAAGGAAAACATGAGTAAGAATTTGCTAAAATCCATGAATATGTTAGAAAATCAGACTTAACAGGTCGTTATTCAAGGATAACATAATTTCAGAAAAGTGTCACTATAAGGAATTACATATTTATTAGCATAGAAAATAATAAAGAAAGGAACTTACGAATGCCTCACAAGTATATGGTGTCAGAGAGTAAAGTATTCAATTGTTTTAAGAACTGGTAGATCAGGTGCTATTTTAAATATTCTAGAATACAGGGGAAAAAGGAATGATTCCATCTTGGATTCCATTTCTAGGTAAAACTATGATGATGTTTGAGATTGTCCCAAGTCTTTCAAAATGAGTTTCTGAGATGAGATTGTGCACTCCTTACCCATATCCTTAGATAGAACATCTTGCCATCTTGTCCATTCACTGACGTACCTCTCATTTACAGGACCTAAGACAACATATCTGTCCAGTTGATTGCTATATCATCCTGCTAAAGGACAACTTACCCCCTCGAAATGCCATGCACATCTCTGTGGTTTGGACACAATTTCTTCTTCAGAGGGAGAGAGGCATGCCAGTATTTTGCAAATACCTGAGAACTGAATTTACTCCAACCCCATAGGTTTAGGCAGGAAAAACTCTCAGAGGGAAATCTCAACCTAAAACCTTTCCTTTCCTTTGTATCAACTTAGGAGTTGCTCCTGAACTTCAAAACTTTACCATTCTCCATAATGCTGTCCCCTCTGCTTAGGTGGTTCTTGAAGAGCTATCAATGTGTTATGGCTTTTCTCTTTGCCATTGAGGAGATCAACAAGGGCTCTCTTCTGCTCGCCAACCTGTCCCTGAGTTTTGAGCTCTACAATGCTTTTCCCTGTAACTACAGGACCTTAGACAGCACCCGGTTTTGGCTTTCCAGAGAGAGGCAGAATCTCCCTAATTATGATTGCCAAAGACAAAGCAATTCTATGGCCTTTATTGCAGGCACCACATCAGCATTTTCAGCAGAGACTGGAACTTTGCTGGAGTTCTACAAAACCCCCTTAAGTAAGACGGTTGTGCATTCTGGAGGGAGAAAATCTCTGACCCATGCCATTCCCTCCCTTCAGGTCAAAGGGGAAGTTTGAAGCTGGGAATACATTCCCACGAGAGTTATAAACAGATACTAGGGAATTCCTGTGATTGTTGGATTAATAACGGTGGTGAGGTGAGAAAGGAAATGAAAGGATACTTTAAGGCTCACCCCAAAATCATGCTTACCGTCAATGCATCCATTATATAGCATATGAGAATATTGATTGCATATCACCTGAAGATATGAACTGTATCAGGGGGGTGGTGTGAGACCAATGACTGGCTAATATGCAGATACAGAGGCATGGTAGCCTTGTCTAATTACTAAAGTTTCTCTCTTGTTCCAGAGTTCCTTGAGGATTGGTTAAGAATCAGTTGGAACTGACTTGTTGGAAATACTTTGTCCAATATTACCTTCATAATTTACCCATAGGTACATATTTTGAAAGCTTTCCAAATGAAATTTCCATAAGCAACTGTCCATCTCAGAGTCCTTTTCCAGGGACCTGGTTTAAGACAATCTGGCACCAGGATTTAACACTGCCAAATAAGATATTAGCTTAAGAAATTTCACTTTGTGAAAATTTACTTTTTTTAGAAAATCTGAGAAGGAATGTGATTATATTTTTCAAGATAACTTATTTTATAGTGCAGTAATAAGTTAAATTCAACAGTATTTTAACAAAGGAAAGATTTCTTTCTTTCTCAAAGTTTATTCGAATAATGTTGGCATGGTGCGGGAAGAGTTTCTACTGTAAAAGCCCCTTATAGAAAAGGTGAGGTAGACACAAATATCCTGATGGTTCACCATCTGAAACTTGTGGATTCTTCAATTGCTGCAACAGAAGATAAAAAATATATGGATATCTTATCCTTTGCAATCATTCCAATTTAAGCTTGTCCTAAATTCCAATGGTTGGAATTAATTATATATCCCTACTAAAAGGCAGGAGGACTGGGAAAATATGATCTTTCAGGTCCCCAAAATAAGAAGAGAACTGTATAATGTCGTTTGTAGTCTCTCTCTTCACCAAATATTTCACTCAATTTATCTCTAGCATAGATAATTCTCTTAAGACCTCCTAAAATAAGACAAGCAGAATCCCACTAATGGCAGAATTATGATTTTTAAAATTTTCTTATTGAGGTCACATATGGTCCTTTTGACCCCTTCCTGAGTGAAAAATGTAACTTTGCATCACTGTATCAGATAGCTAACCAGGACAACTCTCTGGCTCATGGAATGGTCTGGTTACCACTGCATTTTGGTTGGACTTGGGTGGAACACCTTATTTCTAATGAGACAGAAGGGGAGCTGTTCTCTTGGAACTTGAAAGCAAAGATGTTAAAGAAGGGTATCTGTGTAGCTTTTACAGAAAAACTCTCTGCTATTAAAAGAATGTATGTGTTCAATTATATAATGTCCATTTCCAGAATCAGTGATTCATCTGCAAATGTGCATATTATATGTTGTGATATACAGATACTCATGGTACTGGGCCTATTAGGACAAACTTATTTAGCATCAAGTAAGGTATGGATTATGACATCAAAGTGGGATATTACTTCCTTTGAGGCATTCAATATGCTTCACTCTTCCCATGGAAGTCTCTCAGTTTCCCACGAGAAGAGGGAAATTCCTGTTTCAAACACTTTCTTGAGACAGTTATTGCTTCAAAATACCCAGAAGACTTTTATTTCAGCAAATTCTGGCTTCACAGTTTTTGTTGCTCACTTCAAGAATCACTATGTGGGATAATCAGAAAGTGTCCACCAAATGCTTCCTTAGAATTCATAACAGAAAATATTGATATAAGGACCATATCTGACTACAGCTATTTCATTTATAATGCTGTGTATATGGTGGCCCATTCCATTCATGAAACAGTTTTGGTGAAATTAGAAATGATATCTACAGGAAACATAGACCAACCTATGCTGAATACCTGGCAGGTAAATCTCCTTCACAAACTGAAAATATTTCTTCTCAAACAGGGCATCCTGAGGTATTTTATTGATATGGAAGTAATGATGATATTTTTTCATCATGGCAACAAGGACAGGCAATGGAATATTCTTTCATTTGGATTATAACTTTACTTGTAATTTTTCTATCTACTTGGAAAATTTTGTCTATGGGGACTTCAAATCCAAACCATTTAATCAGAAAAAGTACTCATAATGTTAGATGAAAACCTGTAAAATACCCAAAATCAACTTATCACAAAGTATAGGAAGGCCAAAAAGTGCTGAAATTTATATTATTCTTTGGCATATATCCATTTTCCCCATCATATAGTAAAATGACTTGGAAAATGGGCTTACTTTTTTTTTGAGGTACTGGGGTCGGGGATTTTACCCAGGACCTTGTATGCAAGAAGCCAGTGCTTAACCACTGAGCCACATCAGCTCCCTTTGACATAACTATTCTGATGATGTTTATAAGCTTACAAGTTGTAATGAACTTGTCTGAATGTTAACTCAGGATTACCTGAATCCATAACCCATAAATAGAGTCTATTTAGGATCTGCTATTCTTATGCACAAGGGAAAATACATTTAATCAATTTGTTCATGAAATCAAATAATTTTATCATTAACACAATTTACTGTCAAAACAAAAGCAAGCATCTCTAAGAAATAATTAATACAAAAAAGCTTAAATTATTATCTGATAATTATGCTATTAATAACAATAATACTTGATATGCATTTAGAGCTTACTTAGCATGACTCTTGGAAAAGTAGGTGATTTTTGCACAGATCCCTTCCAAAGATGTGCTCTGTATATTTAGAATGTTTTTACTCATGATTATTGAAACTTAAACAAAAGTATCTTAAAGAATAAGAATTGGGCATCAGTGAAAACGGCAGAACAAGCATTTGTTCTTTTCAGTAGTTGTAACCTGAAGAATGAAAGTAAGGCTTTAAACTCAAGACTCCTGCTCAGCTGGGGATTAGAAGTACTGTTATAATAATTCAATTAATTTTTTTCTTCATTAAGTTTTCTCCTTTTTGACATCTTATTTGTTGTTTTTTTGGAAGGTCGCAAATGGTAATTTTCTTATCAAGTAACACTTATCAAGTAAGTTTGGTAATTCCATGAATAACCATATCCAGGGCTTTCCCTTATTTGACATCACTTGAAAATGCCCAGGCATGAAGTGGCTACTACCCATAGTGCTTTTGTCATAAACATTTAAAATAAAATGTGCTATTCCCTGTCTCCTGGGTCAAGAGATAACATTTGAGACAAGCAATAAACACACTGAAAATCCAGGAGGAAATGCTGAGGATGAGATGATTTAGGGAACAAGGGCTGTTTACAACACCCTCATATTCTGAAGAATATGGAAAACTATTTGCATGTTCAGTGATAGACACATGATCTGTAGAAACCTATAAACGTCTTGAGCACTCACCTCTGGCTGACACTTATGCTATGCCCAAGAGGCGAGCAAAGGCAAAGGCAAAGTTGCAAGCTACATGGTTGTATTCTAAAGGCATTCCCCGAACATACAAAACTAATCTTCAAAAAACGAGAGGTTATTTTTCAGTTTTCAGGATTTTTGTTTCAGGTATTTAAGGAAATAACTGTCAAATGACTAGTGATCACATAGCTAATGCAAAAGAGACTCAGTGGTCCCTACACACACAAAAAAGACTGAAAATTACTAACTCTAAAATTCACTAATCAAATAAACAAGAACAACTATATCAAACAGCAAATACAAATCTTGGGGAGATGGCAGAGTAGGGAGCTCGGGGACCCATTCTTTCCACCAAAACAACTATTAAACAGTTAGGAACTATCTGAAACAAATGTTTTGAACCTCCAGAGTTCAAAAGAACACTGTACAGCATCCAGGGAAAAGAGGGAAGAAAAGGCTGATAAATGTCAGTTAAGAACTGTAAATTGCTCTCTTGGAGGTGCCTACTGATGACCACACATGCACAACTCCTACTGCTGTAGCAGGTCACTGATGGATCCTGCTACAAGTCACAGAAAGGGAAATAAAATTCCTATTCCCTAAATACAGAGATGGGCACGACTGATCAATAATAACAGCTTTAGAACAGTGAATTTGGAGTGCTGTGGGCCTGGTTGTGAAGGCAGCTATTGCTTCAAACCATCTAGGCAAAGATGGTAGCAGCCATTGTTTCATACTTCCCTTCACAGCAGTGGCAGTGGCAGAGACTGAGACATAAAGATGCTGTGTTTCCTTAGGGCTGTAGGAGACAGTTACTTGAAGGGCTGCATTTGCAGGGCAGTCCATGAAAGCTTGGCTTTGAGGAGCTTTCAGAAAGCTACTGTGCCCTTCTTAACCCCTTCAAAGGGGCAATTTGCAGGTGGTCTCCACTCTTCGTGGGTCCATGGACCTGATTTACTTTGGGAAGCATGATATGGGAAAGTACAACCCAGTGTGCCCATCCTCACATAATTTTTCCTCCAGGCAAAAACAGATTCTGACACCAAAAGGAGTGTAAGAATCTATAGAAGCAGAAAATCAGGGACAAAATACTGCTGGCTTCAGAAACACAAAAGACATCTAAACTTCTGTAAACAGGAGAACTACAACACAACTAACAAGCAAGATACAAGACAAAACAGAGGCATGGAAAGATAGGGAAACCCTTGCACTCTACATTCCAGGCAGACTTTCCTTGTAGGAGGACTGAGGCACCAGAAAATCTCTCTCTTACCACCAGCTGCTTATAAGATCAATAAACAGACATCTCAGAGTATAAAATTCAAAATTAAACTTTCAAAATATTAAAATGTACAGTGTGCAGCCAAACAGTAAAAGACAATGAATAAGGAAATGATAGTCGATCCAAAGAAAGAAGAAAAAAATAATACAGAGAACACCATAAAGAAGACAAGAATGAGGACATACTGAACAAAGCATTTCAAATTATCTTAAAAATGATCAAGGAAATAAAGGAAACTGCAGGGAAAAAGATAAAGGATATCAGGAAAACAATTAATGATTAATATGAGAGTCTTAACAAAAATATGGAAATTTTAAAAAGGAAAAAAATTACTAGAATTGAAGTACACAATATTTGAAATGAAAGATTTCCTGGAGGGTTTCAAGAGCAGATTAGAGCTGGCAGAGGAAAAGGTAGTGAAATTGATGACATGACACTTGAAATGAGTCAGGCTGAGGAATAGAAAGAAAAAATTATTTAAAGCAAAGATGCTCTAAAGTACCTCTGTGACACTTCCAAGCACACCAATATATGCATTATCAGAGTCCAAGGAGGAAAAGAAAGAGGGAAAAGCTCAGATAGAATATTTAAAGAATAATGAGAGAATGTCCCAAACTTAGAAAAAGATGTGAATATGCACATTCAAGAATCCCAGGGAACACCAAGCAGGATGAACATGAAGAACAATACACTCTATCATATATTGACCACAGTATCAAATGCAAATAAAAATGAGAAAGTTCTGGTAGCTCCAAGAGAAAAACAAGTCTTACACATAAAGGAGTCCCAATAAGTTTGAGTGCTTATTTCTCATTAGAAATCATGGAGGCAAGAAGTCAGGAGGTGAAATACTTAAAGTGAGAAAACACCTGCCAGCCATGAATTTTATATCTGTTGAGAATTTCTTTAAAAATTTGGGAGAGATTAAGACAGTCTCAGATAAACAAAAGCTGAAGGAGCTCATGACCATTAAACGTGCCCTACAAGCAATGGTAAAGGGAATTCTTTAGACTGAAAAGTAGGACACTAGAAAGTGGTTCAATATTGTATTATATTGTTTGGTATGTAACTCCACTTCTTACTTCCTACATGTGATAACATGCAGCTGCATAAACATAATGATAAATCTATGATTTTAAAATAAAATGCACAAGTATATACGTAGTAATAAGTACAAATGAAATGGTGGAGGGGTAGAGCAGAAAAGTAAATACACAATCTATTGAAATTAATTTGTTATGAAACCAAATATGATTTTTATATATTTAGGATGCAAAAGATTTACCCCATGATAACCATGAGGAAAATAGATGAAAATATTTCCATATAGAAATGAGAAGGTACTCAATATGGTACAACAAGAAAATCAAATAAATGTAAAAGTAGGCATTAACAGAAGTGAAGAACACAAAAACATGCAAATACTAAAGAGAAAAATGATGACACTTTTGTATTATCAGTAGTAACTTTAAAAGCAAAAGTATTAACTCTTCAGTTACAAGGCAGAGATTGTTAGAATAGATAAAATAATCATCCAAACAAATACTGTCTGCAAGAGACTTGTTTTAATTTCAAAAATACAAGGAGGTTGAAGATGAAAAGATGAAAAATATAACATGCAAGTAGTGACCAAATGAGAGCTAGGATGGTTATTTTAATATCAGATGAAATGACTTTATCTCAAAAACAGTTTCAATGCAGAAAGATGGTCTTTATATACTGATAAACTGGACCATTCAAAAAGAGTATATAACAATTATGGATATATATTCATCTAACAGCAGAGCTCCAAAATGTATGATGCAAATACTGACAGATTTGGTGGGAGAAATTGATGGTTCTACTAGGAAACTTTAATAATACCCACTCAGTAATAGATAGAACATCTTACCAGATCAAAAGGAAGTTAAAGACATAAATGATACTATAAACTAACTAGAAACAACAGACATATATGGAACACTTCACCTAACTAAAAACCACAATACACTTTCTTCTTGAGTACACTTGGATTATTCCCAAAAGCAGACCATAATTTGGGCCACAAAGAAGTGTCTCATTAAATTAAAAAATATTCAAATCATACAATACGTATTCTCCAGCCGCAATGGAATGAAGTTAGAAATTCATAACAGAGGAAGAAATGGAAAATTAACAAATATGTAGAAGTTAAACAACATACTGTTAGACAACCAATGTTTTAAAGAGGATATCAGAAGCATCATTATGAAATATCTTGAGGTGAATGAAAATGAAAGTACAACATAGAAAAATATATGGGAAACGTAGTGCTGAGAGAGAAATTTATGTCTCTAAATTCTTACTTTGAAAAGGAAGAAAGAATTCATATCAGAGACCTTTCCTCTAAACTGGAAGAACTGAAAAAAGAAGAGCAAACCAAATTCAAAGTGAGCAGAAGGAAGGAAATAACAGAGATTACAGCAGAGATAAATGGAATAGAAATTTTAAAAATGAGAGGATTAACAAAACCAAACATACGTTCTTAAGAAGTTTAATAAAATTGACATAACATTAACTAAATCCAAAAGGGAAATAAAAAGAGGATACAAATAACTGAAATAAGAAATGAAAACAGAGTCATTACTACTGATCCTAATGAATAAAAAAGAACTAAAAGAAGATTCTATGAACATCTTTATGCATATTAGGTAACTAAGATGAAATGGACAAATTCTTAGAATCACAAAAACTATGAAAATTTACTCAAGAAGAAATATATCTCAACAAACCAATTGTTAATAAAGAGACTGAATTGGTAATCAAAACCCACTGAAAAAAGTAAGTCCATGAGCAGATGGCTTCACAGGGTAATTTTACCACACATTCCAAGAAGAATTACTATAATTTTGTTCAAATTCTTCCAAAACATTGAAGAAGCAAGAACTCTTGCTAATGCATTATATAAGGCCTTTCTTACCCTCATTCCAAAGCCAGTTAAAAATATTATAATAAAATAAAACTACAAACCAATATATTTTATGAATATAGATGCAAAAATCCTCAACAAAATACTTACACAATGAATCAAACATCATATGAAAATGTATACACTAAACAAATGAGTATCCCTGGTATGCAATGTTGGTACAAAATTAAAATATCAATTAATGGAATATACCACATTAATAGAATGAAGGAAAATACACATAATCATCTCTATTGCTGTCAAAATGCATTTGACAAAATACAGGACACCTTCTTGGATTAAAAATATTAGAGAACAAAATATAGAAGTAGACTTCCTCAACATGATAAAGGCATACTTGAAAAGCCCACAGCTAATATCCCACTGGATGAAAGACTGAAATATTTCCCTCTAAAATCAGGAATTAGAGAAGGATTCCCATTATCACCATGGTTATTCAACTGGAATTTCTTGCCAAAGCTACTAGGCAAGGAAAAAAACAAAGGCATGTAAATGTGAAAGAAATAATGAAAATTTTTCCTATTTGGAAATGATATGATCCATTATACAGAAAAATCCTGAAAAACTCAAAGGAAAGATCTTAGATCTAATAAAAGAATTCAGCAAAATGCGAGGATAAAAAATCACACCAGAAATCGGTACTGTTTCTATATACACCAATGAAAAATCTAAAGAAGAATTCAAGAAAAGAATTCTATTCACAAAAGAAACTAAAATTACCAAATATCTAGTAATAAATCTAACCAAGGATATAAAGGACCTATACACAGAAAAATATAAAACATTGTTAAAATAAAACAAAGAAGACCTAAATAAGTGGAAGGACATTCAGTGTTCGTGGATTGGAAGACTAAATATTGTTAAGATATGAATCTTAACAAAGCAAATTATAGACTTAATACATTTCCAATTCCAACAACCTTCCTTTCAGAAGAAGAGAATCAATCATCAAATTTATATAGAAATGCAAAGGGCTCCAAATAGCTAAAGCCACCTTGAAAAATGTGAAAGTTTGGGATGATTTTATGAATCTCATAAAGAGGAAGATTAATTTGTAAACTAATCTATTTCTCTGGGTTGAATACCTTTGCATTAAATTCAGATGAAGCTTTGATTAGATTACTTGATAAGAGATCTTTAGGCCTTTGGATTGTACTACATCCATGAGGCTTGACTCAGATTGAATCCCCACTCTCTTGCTGTGTCTGATATAAATAGATTCACAGGGATAGACACAAGTAAAAAGGGAGCTGGCATATTTTATTCTCCTATGTGAGAGAGAGGATTGCTTAAGCGTGAAGTCTTTAAGAGGCTGTGCCCACAGAGCAGCTCTGAAGGAGACCAGCCTGGCTATGAGCCTGATAGTTTACAGCTGAACTTGGGTAGACAGCGGGAGAGTCGAGACTGATATAGGAAGCCCGGAAAGAAACAAACCCTATTTCTTGTTGCTCAAAGCTGAGCTCCAAGAGATGGTAGATTCTACAGGGGAAGGCAGAAACTTCCACAGAGATTTGTAGCCATCTTGCTTCACCATGAGGCAACACAAAGATCAACAGTAGCTGACTTTCGTGAGAAAGTGTCTTTGCTGATACCTCAATTTGGACATTTCATGGCCTTGGGACTATAAGATTTTACCTCAAATAATTTCACTTTATCAAAGCCAACAGATTTCTGGGACTTTGCATCCACATCCTTTCGGCAAAGTAAATCAATAACAAAGAATGAAGTAGGAGTACAGACACTTCCAGAACTTAAAACTTATTACATAGTCATAGTAATGAAAACAGCATGGTATTGGCACAAGGACAGATATATATTAAAAGAGAATCCAATTGATAGCTTAGGATCAACCTTCAAAGGTTGGACAATTGATATTTGACAAGGGGACAAAGGCCACTTAATTGGAGTGGGAGAGAGTTTAAACTACAATGTAAACTATAATACATGCTTAGTGGCAATGCTCCAAAATGTGTTCATCAATTGCAATGAATGTACCACACTAATGAAAGAAGTTGTTAATGTGGAGCAAAGTGGGAGGTGTGGGGAGTAAGATATATGTGAATCCCTTATATTTTTATGTAACATTTTATGTAATCTAAGTATCTTTGAAAAATAAATACAAATAAATTTTAAAAATGACCACTCAATTGGAAAGAATAGTCTTTTCATCAAATGGTGCTGCAAAAATTGGGTCTCCATTTGCAATAAAAAAGAGGACCCCTATATCAAACCATATAAAAAGATACTCAAAATGGATGAAAGACTTTAATATAAGAAAGAAATCTCAAACTTCAAGAAGAAAGAGAAAGGGAGCATTTCCAGGACCTTGTGGTATGCAATGGATTCTTAGAGTTTACACCCAAAGCACAAGCAACAAAAGAAAAAATTGATTATGGGTAACTCATCAAAATTAAAACTTTTGTGCACCAAATTACTTTATCATGAAATAAAAACACAACGTACACAATGGGAGAAAATATTTGGAAACCATATATACAATGAGTTTTATATCCAGAATATATAAAGAATTCTTTAATTTAACAACAAAAAGACAACCTACTTAAAAAGGGGCAAAAGAATGTAATAGACATCTTTCGCAAGAAGATATGCTAATAGACAGAAAATGAATGAACAAAGGCTTAGTATAATTAGCCATCAGGGAAATGCAAATCACAATCACAGTGAGATCCCAGTTCACACATATTGGAATGGCTACTGTAAAAAATGTATAATAACGGGTGTTAGGAAAGATGCGGAGACATGGGAATACTTGTTTATTGCTGGTAACAATGTAAAATGTTGCAGCCACTGTGGAAGACAGTTGGGCAGTTCCTCAGAAGCTAAGTGTAGAAGTACCTAAGTTTTGGCAATTCTGCTACTAGTTATATAACCAAAAGAATTGAAATTAAGGACTCAAACTTATATTTGCACAACTGTCCTAGTGACATTATTCACAATTGGCAAAAGATGGAAGAAACCCAAGTTTCCATCAGCCAAAGAATGGATAAATAAAAGGTGTGTATACACAATGGAATATTATTCAGCCTTAAACAGAAATTAAGTTCTGATAAATGAAATAGCTTGGATAAACCTTGAAGACACAATATTGAGTGTAATAAACCATTCACTAAAGGACAAATATTACACGATCTCAACAAAAAGAAAAAGTGAAATCATAAAGTCAGGAGCTAGAATATAGGTTATCAGGGAAAGGGTGAAGATAGTAAATGGGAAATTAAGGCTTGAAATCTACAGTGTTCCTATTTAGAATGATGAAAATGATTTGGTAATGGATTGTGGTGATGGTTTCACAACATTGTGAATGCAATTAATAACACTGAAATATATATCTTAATATGATCAAAATGGTAATGTGAGATTGTATGTATTGTAACAGAATATAGTTTTAAAAACACTTGGAAACATACTACTCAAATAGTGAGCCTTAAGGTAAACCAATGACTTTAATAGTATAATTATAAAAATCTGCTACCATCAATTCTAACAAAAGTTCCACACCATTGGATGGTGTTGATGGTAGGGTAGTGTATGCTTATCTTGTATTTAATGAATGATTGTTCTGTAAACACACAGCTTCTCTAATAAAGGGAAATACTTTTAAAAATTAAGTAATATAAATATCCTTAGGAAGACCAGACATTGAAAATACTAGACAAGCGTGCAAATAAACGATTTTAATAGACTCCAAGAATTAAGAGGAAAAAGTACAAAAATCTAAAAGAAATCATGAGAAAAATGTATGAAAAATAGATATTATCAATAAAGAACAGAAAGTATAAAATGCAACCAATGGAAATTCAGGTGATAAAAAGTGCAATAAATGTAATGAAAATAGAGCACTACAGGAGTTCATCAGCTTAAACTAAAGTTAGTATAAGGAGAAAATAGATTAGAGAGGAAAGAAATGAAATAGAGAATGTAAAAACAATTTAGAGAACCAATGAAACTAAAGGTGGGCTCTTGGAAGAGATCAATAAAATTGCAAATACTGAGTTGAAATAAAAAAAAGAAAGAAAGAACGCAAATTCCTTAATCTAAAATGTAAATGGGATATTGCTGGATATTGCAGATATTGAAGTGATTATAAGGTGATACTATGAGCAATTGTATGCAAATAATCTACATAATCTGGGTGAAGTAGAGAAATTCCTAGAAACACACAATTTATCTAAACTGACTCAAGAAGGAATCAAAAATCTCAACAAACCTATAAAAAAGTAAGAGATTCAATCAATCATCACAAAACCCAACAAACAGATTACCAGGACAAGAGAGACTCAAAGGTGAATTCTGCCAAACATTCACGTGAGAATGATTCCCAATTCTCAAACTCTTCCAAATTGGAGAGGGAATGCTTCCTAACTCCTTCTAATGTTGTTGTGATACCAAAGCTACATAAAGACCTAACAAGAAAAGAAAACCAAGGACCACTTTCCCATAAAAAATATTGATGAAAATTCCTGAACAAAATACTAGCAAATCAAATAAAATAGAATATTAAA
This sequence comes from Cabassous unicinctus, assembly GCA_029593785.1. Lineage (NCBI taxonomy): Eukaryota > Metazoa > Chordata > Mammalia > Cingulata > Chlamyphoridae > Cabassous > Cabassous unicinctus. The sequence goes on from JAQZBX010009767.1 coordinate 25,327, forward strand.
AGAATTAGCCACCATGACCAAGTGAGGTTTATCTCACAAATGCAAGGGTATCCAACATAAGAAAATCAATAAATGCAATATGCCATATTAACAGAATGAAGGGGACAATTGCATTATAACCTTCACTGATGCAGAAAATGCAATTGACAGAATCCAATGCTCTGTCACTAAAAAACACTCAGAAAAATAAGAATACAAGGTAACTTCCTCAATAAGGTAAAGGTAATAGATATGAAAAAAGGTAATCATATACTCAGTGCTGAAAGAGTGAAAACATTCCCTTTGAGTTCTGGAACAAGACAAGGATGCCTGCTTTCACTAATATTGTTGAATATTTTATTGGAAGTCCTTGCCAAAGAAATTATGAAATAAAACTAAATATAAGGAATCAAATTAGAAAGGAAAAAGCAAAGCTATCTGTATTCAAAGAAGACAAGATTCTCTATATAGAAAATACCAAAATTCCCACAAGAAAACTTCTAGATCTCATGAAGGAATCCAGGGAAGTGCAAGCTATGAGATAACTATGCAAAACTCAATTATGTTTTATTACGCTAGCAAAGAATATTCCTAACTAAAAATTGAAAAGAATTCCTTTACAATAGCATCTAAAAGAATAAAATACTTAGGAATAATCTATTTTTTCATACAATAAACTTTATTTTTAAAGATGTTATAGATTACATAAGAGTTACATTGGAAATGTAGGGGATTTCCATATGTCCCATCACTTCCCCTTCCCCTCCTACATTTTCCCCTGTTAATAGCATCCTCCTTTATTTGGGTATATCTATTACAATTCATGAAGAAATGTTGAGTCATTGCTACTTACCATGGTCTATAGTTTACAATATGGTTTGCAACTTGTTTTGTACTGTTTTATCGGTTTTGACAAAAAATATAATGACCTTTATCCATTATTGCAATATCATGCAGACCAATTTCAATGCCCTAAAAATGTCCTGTGTTCCAGTTATTCTTCCCTACCCCTCCCCTTAGAACTTCTGATAACCATTATCGTTATATCAATGTTGCAAGGTCTTCCATTACTACAATAATATTATGTCTACTTTGGTCCATGGTTGCATTCCCCCCAGACATTTGTTCATTCCTAAGTCTTGAGGATTTGGGGATGATGCTGACTGCTCTGCATTCAGATTAAGAGGGGACATATATCTTTTGGGGTAGATGGAAGGAACTGTTTTGATTGGAGTTGTAGACAGTCTTTTTGGGGAGAATGGGAGTTGTCCATTTTCAATCGGTTGTTCGTTGTCCTGGGAAAGTCCATTGAAAGGGAGAGTAGGTGTTGGCTGCAACTCTGCTGAGATTCAAGGCTAAACTGGAATGTGAACAGACCAAAGATTTAAGTCTCTGGGACATACATTTAATGGGTATTGTGCAAATTATAAGTTCAAATAAAAGAGGTAGGAGAATCATGTGTAGGGGAATTATAAATGAGTCTAACTATGTTACACTGAGGAAACAAGTTATCATATATTCCAAGTTAAGGCCCACAGATGGAGTGCTGATTTCAAGTGGTTATGTGCCTTGCCAAAAGTTTCAATATGTTTCTAGAGCCCTCGGGAACATCCCTGTTAAGGATTTGCTTACTGTGGCAGTTAGTGAGATCCACCTGAGACATACAAAAGTTTAACAACTGGAATTACTTCTGGACTCACTTTGAAATCTCTTAGCTGTAAAAACTCTTTTGTATTTACTGTGTCCCCCCTTTGGTCAAGGTCTTTTTCCAAATATATCTGTTGTTTGCACTTGGTATTAGTCCTTTTGTGCCTGGGAGTCTTATCCCCAGGAGTCATGTCCCATGGCAGTGGGAAGGTAGTGAGTTAATTTGTTGAGTTTGGCTTAGAGAGAGGCCATATTTAAGCAACAGGAATGTTTTCAGGAGGTAACTATTAGGCCATAGGCTTTTTCAATTTTAAAAGAAAAAGGAACATAAGAATAAGCATTAATACGGAGGGCTCGGCATATTGGTCTATTTTCTTTTACTAGGCACGGGCTATGTACTCTAGAGATTCTTTCTTCTACTTGAGAATGTAGCAGGACTCCCCAAAATGGTAATGTACATTTTTTGTTTGTTTGTTATTGTGCTGGTCTCCACCTAGTTAGGTAATACCATTTGACCTCATGAACACACTCATCTTGGAGAGAGACTTGCCCAAGATGCACCCTTCCCCACACATCCTCCCATCACCAAAACCCTGCACCAGTGACCCTCCTGTGCAATAGCTGCCAAAAGCATACTACCCCACTAGTATTCTCAACCATAGCCCTCAACCTCCCCAGAGTTCACCAGTCCCTTCCTCCAGCCCTCCCTCTAGGTCCATAGTTAGCCCAAACCACCCCCAAAACTCTGCTCACACTCACACTCCAGCACCATTACAACCCTACTCACATAACTGCACCATCATAATCCCATCCACTGCCAAACCACCACCACCTACCTTATCTTAGGTTCTGCCCACATTAAGTATTGGCTCACCACTCCCTACACCCTTTCTATCTCCTGGTAAACTATCTTCCAGATTCTACCTCTATGAGTCTTCTCAATATCCTTAGTTCATATCAATGAGATCCTGTAATAGTTGTTCTTTAATGACTGGATTACTTCACTCAACTTAAGATCTTCAAGATTCATCCATGTTGTCACAGGTGTCTGTAGTTCTTTCCTGCTTACAACTAAATAATATTCTATCATATGTATATGCCACATTTAGTTTATCAATTCATCCATTGATGGTCACTTGGGTTATTTCCAACTTTTCGCAATTATGGGCCATGATGAACATTGTCGTACACATGCCAAACCTTCTTCTGCTATGGCTGCAGCATTCTACATTCTCACCAGCATTGGATGAGTGTTCCTATTCCTCCACATACTCCCCAAAAGCTGTAGTTTTCTGTTATTTTTATAGCAGCAAGTCTAATAGGTATAAGATGATATCCCATTGTAGTTTTGATTTGCATTTCACTGGTAGCTAGTGATATTGATCATATATTCATGTGTTTTTGGCCATTTGTATTTCTTCTTTGGAAAAGTGTCTATTTAAATCTCTTGCCCCTTTTTAAATGGGTTTTTTGCTTATTTATTTTCATGAGGTAAGATTTCTTTTTATATGGTGGATATTAGAGCCCTGTCAGCTACATTATTCCCACATATTTGCTCCCATTGAGTAAGGTGCATTTTAACTTTATTCACAAACTGCATTTAAGTTTAAAATTTTAATTTTGAGGAGGTCCCATTTATCTATTTTTTTTCTTTTGTTGCTCATGCATTGGGTGAAAAGTATATGAAACCATTTCCTAATACAGGATCTCACAGATGCTTCCCTACATTACCTTCTAGGACCTCTATTGTCTTGTGTTTTATATTTAGGTCTTTGGTCCATCTTGAGCTAGTTTTTGTATAGGGCATGAGATGGCAGTCCTCTTTCATTCTTTTGGATACAGATATCCAGTTCTCCAAGCACCATTTTTTGAAGAGATTTTTCTGTCCATTTGAGTGGCTTGGTGGCTTTGTCAAATATCAGTTGGCTGTGTATATGCTGGTATATACCTGAACTCTCAGTGCAATTCCATTGGCCAGTATTTCTATCCTTGTGTGAATACCATGAAGTTTTGACCACTGTAGCTTTGTAATATACTTTAAGGTCAAGTAGCATGATTCCTCCAATTTTATTTTTCTTTCTAAAGATGTTTTTAGCTATTTTGGGCACTTTACACTTCCAAATAAATTTGGTAATTGTTTTTTCCAGGTCTGTTAATATTAATAAATGTTGTTGGAACTTTTACTGGAATTGGGTTGAATCTGTAAATCAATTTGGAAAGGATTGACATCTTAATTATATCTTAATTATATTTAAGGATCTTCCAATCCTTCAATTTAGGTCTTATTTGAATTACTTTAGCAATGTTGTATAATTTTCTGTCTACAAGGCTTTTGCATTCCTTGATATTTGGTTCTTTTAGTTGCTATTTTAAATAGAATTTTTTTCTTGATTTTATCTTCAGATTGCTCATTACTGGTGTACAGAAAAGCTGCTGATTTTTGCCTGTTGATCTTATATCGTGCCACTTTACTGAACTGCTTTGTCAGCTCTAGATGCTATGTTGCAGATTTTTTTGTGTGTGACTTTCTACATGTAGAATCATGGCATCTGCAATTAATGAAAGTTAGTCCTTTCCAAACTGGATGCCATTTACTTGTTTTTCTTGCCTAAGTGCTCAAGGAAGTACTTCTAATACAATGGTAACCAAGAGTGGAGACAGTGGGCATTCTTGTCTTGTTCCAGATCTTAGAGAGAAAGCCTATAGCCTTTCATCATTGAGTATGATGATAGCTGTGGGGTTTTCATATATGCCTTTTATCATGTTAAGGAAGTTTCCATCTAATCCTATCTTTTAAGGTGATTTTATCAAGAAGGAGGCTTTATTTTGTTGAGTGTCTTTTCTGTGTCTGTTGAGATGATCATGTGATATTGGCATCATAGACTGAGTCAGGAAGTGTTCCCTTCTCTCCAATTTTTGGAAGATTTTAGGCAGGATTAGAAATAGTTCTTTCTGGAATGATTGATAGAATTTGCCCCTGAAGCCATCTGGTCCTGGGCTTTTCTTGGTTGACAGGTTTTTATGACTACTTCAATCTCATTACTGGTGATTGGTCTGTTCAGTTCTTCTATTTCTTCTTTCATCAATATAGTTTGATGTGTCTTTCTAGAAATTCGTAACTTTCATCCAAAATTTTCTCAAAGAACTAGCTTTTGTTTTTTTTTATTCTTTCTAATTTCTCTTATTCCCAATTTCTTTTAATTCTGCTCTATTCACTGTTATTTCCTTCTATCTGCTGGGATTAGTTTGTTGTTCTTTTTCTAGTTTGTCCAGATGTGTGTTAAGACTTTGATTTTAGCTCCTTTTTTCTTTTTTAATGTAGGTATTTAGGGCTATAAGTTTCCTTCTCAGCACTACTTTAGCTACATCCCTTAAATTTTAATATGTTTTTTTCTCATTTTGATTTGCTTTGAGGTAGTTACTATTTATCTGGCAACTTCCTCCTTGACAAACTGATTGTTTAACAGTGTTTTGTTTAACTTCCATGTATTTTTCCTAGTCCTGTTCTCTGTCCTTTATTGATTTCCAGCTTCATTTCATTGTGGTCAGAGATATTGCTTTGTATAATTTCAATATATCTAAATTCATTGAAACTTGTTGTATGAGCTTGCATGTGGTCTATCCTGGAGAATGATCCATGAGCATTCAAGAACACTGTATATCCTGCTGTTTGAGGATGTAATGGTCTGCATAAATCCATTAGGTCTAGTTCCTCTAACATATAATTCAATGTCTCTGTTTCTTTATTGAGCTTCTGACAACATCTGACTAATCTTTATAACGGTGTATTGAAGTCCCCCACTCTGATTGTAGAGGCTTCTATTTCTCCCTTTTATTTTGCCAGTATTTGCCTTATGTATTTTGGGGCACACTGTTTGGTACATAAATATTTATGATTGTTCTTTCTTCCTGGAATATTTCCCTTTTATTAATATACAGCATCCTTCTTTGTCTCTTACAACACTTTTGCATTAAAGTCTATTTTACCCAATATTAACATAGCAACGCCTGCTATTTTTTTGGTCATTGTTTGCATGTAAAATTGTTTTAAAACCTTTCACTTGCAACCTGTTTTTTTCCTTGGGTCTAAGGTGAGTTTCTTGTAGACAGCATATAGATGGGTTATATTTCCTTATCCATTCTGCCAATCTGTGTCTTTTTATGGGAGAGTTTAATCCAGTAACATTCAATTTTATTACTGTCAAGGCAGTAATTATATTAGCCATTTCTTCTTTAGATTTAGATATGTCATATTTGGTTTGTAATTTTTTTTAGTTATTCTTACTAAATAATCTTCCTTTCTACACTCTCTTCCAACCTTTTCTCTCCTGTTTCCCTTTAATATTTCTTGAAGGCAAAACTCTTGTTGAAAAATTCTCCAAATTCTGTATATCTGTGAATATTTTGAACATGAACTCATTTTTGAATGCCAGTCATACTACCCAAAGTGATCTATAGCTTCAACATAATCCCTATAAATCCCGCAGGTGTCTTTTTAGAAGAAATGGAAAAGGTGATCCTCATTCATATGCATTTATATTTCACCAGGACTGCAGTACCACCTTATGGTATTACATCAATTTATTTCAAGTTTTTTGGCCTGTTTATACCGTGAGCTGTTTGAAAGGAGGCATGATATTGAACCCTTTCTCTTCATCCCAGAACATAGTTTGTGCTTACCATCTAATAGTGCTGAATTAATATTAGTTGTATGACTGAGAAAATAAATGGTTGATTGAGGTGAACAAATGTTGCTGTTGCTAACTATGGTGGGAAAGGAGAAGCAGTGAGACCAGAGGAAATCCTGTTTAGAGAAGGCAACCCCATTAATGAGAGCTAACTCCAGAGGACACAAAAGATATTTTAATGTAGCCAGAAATTCTATCCATAATTAGAGATAAGGAAATCATTTTGGGAATCCTTGCCATACCAGAGCCCACACCTAAAGAGAAGTGAACTCCTTATGGGAGGAAGTTATCTACTGGGATAAGAGATGAATATGGAGCTCCAAAGATGTTTACCAAGGGTCTAAATCAGCATGAGTTTGCATTGTGATTTTCTCTCTTTTCTCCATAGAATTAAATACTCAGGGAGTAGAGTGACAAAAGAATCCTTCATTAATGATGCTCATGGGAATGAAGTCCCTAAATGTATGGAAACTCTAAATGCTTCTACTATCCTTTACTAATCTCTGGTGATGGGAAAACACAATTGTGTCATCTAGCAACCTGGTGAGTGGTTCCATCTCTCTGCCGTTCCTGTGAGCAGGATTTCCAATTCCATCCATCATTCAAGGAAGAATCTGGGTTGGTGAAATAAGATTCTACTCTGGTAACTTCAGGTTGAGTCACAGAATCTTCACAGGTGCTGGGGGGATGTAGTATCTCTCCATGGACCTCTTTTATTGGTAATAATTTTAGGGCATCAACAGGGTATATATGTAAAGAAAGGTTAATCATACAAAGTCCTGCCTACTTAAAAAGCCTGATTGTAGAGGGGGATAATGGATACACTGAAATAACTTCCTTTTCCAGTCTGTCTCCTCTAGTGTTTGCTCTCATTCATGGAGTTTCCTTCTCTCGGCAGCATTTTCTTTGTTTCACTATGTCTTCTTATTCTACAATTATAAGAATTATCTCTATAACTGCATTCGTTCATTTCTTTTTATAGTCATTCAACAAATATTTAGTTATCAAATACTTCAAGGCAGCCACTAAATATCATTCTGGGAACAAAGACATGACATGACATTTTACTTTATATCAAGGAAATTGCATCGAAAAAGGATAAGAGATATTCAATTGAGTACAAGCAATATCTTGAGATGTACTAAAATTTTGGTGAAGTGCATCCAAACTTTTGGATGCACCCTGTGGAGGCAAGTGAGATCTTTATAAGGGAGCTGATAATTTTACTGAGGTTTGAAGGAGGAATTGGAATAATTCCAGGAGGACAATTTGGTATAACCAGAGCAAGAAGCGATGACAGGGACAACAATGTGGGATCAATCAATCTTAAAGTGTGATGAGGTTTTAAAAGTACTTCATATTATTTGATGAACAAGGAGGGACAGTCATAGAAAAGTGAAACATTAGCCTGGGAAGGTTGGCAGCAGCCAGATAACAGAGAGCCTTGTGTTTTGTTCCAAAGATTGTTCTTCATGTTTGAAGTTATTGGAGAGTTAAAGCAGGGATTTCAGGAGATAACGTTCATGAACATTCTGACCCTGTCAATGCTCTCTGTGGGTCAATGTGAACATTTCTGTTGTCAAAACATCAGAGAGATGATGAGGGCTGGAAATAGCACAGTAGAAATGGAGAAGGAAGGTTTTGGGTGAGTCTGGGTGGTGTTTAATCAAAATTATAAAATATTTATGATTTATTCCAAGCACAATTCCAGACATTTTATATGTATTATTTTATTCAATTACTTTATGAAATTGGCTTCAAAATTCTGTTTTAATTGTCAAAGAATGGGAGGCTCACAGCAGTGTGATATTCTTGTCCAAGGCATGGAATTGTGTTTGGATTGACATGGGGCTTGATATTCCTGGGATTTTGCATTTCACTAATAATTTTAGAACAGTGTTAGATTTATTTTTAAAAAAATCAAGGGTAGTAGAGAGCGTTTCCAAGAATCTCTCACCCTCTTTCGCCTATTATTGCCATCTCCCATACAAAATAAAGATTACATTTATTTATCATAAATTCTTAGTCCTTTGTGATGGGGACAGCTTCTCACTCTCCTCATTTTTCGTGACTGGATAGTTTTGAGGAGTCTGGGACAGGTATTTTTTAAAGTGTCTTTCATTTGGAACGTCTCTGATGTTCTTCTCATGGCTAGACTGGAATTATGTGTGTTGGCAGGAAAACACCAGAGATAAAGTGCCATTTTCATCACTTCATATCCTGGGTGCATCTTATCAACATGATTTATCACCTTTGATGATGGCTTTGATCAACCGTGTTTTGAGGTTCCCTGAGTAAAAATTTCCTCAGTCCTCTGCCTTTCCCTATATCACCTGTGAAAAGAATTCACTATGTAAAGCCCACATTCAGAAGTGGAATTTATGTTCCAACTCCTTGAGCATGCAATGTCTACATAAATTATTATAATTTTTCTGCATGGGTATTTGTCTCTTATATATTTAATCAACTATTTATTTATATTAGGATTGACTCATGACATTTATTTTATACTTTAGGTTGCAATACAATACTACTTTTTTGTTGTTTAGTTTCTTCTAATTTTGGCCACGGGGGCTCTTTCTGCTGTGCCCGGTGTACATTTGATATTATACCCATCATTGGGGTTTTATTTTAGCACCTATTTACTTTCTGTTATTACAAGCTGCTCCAGGTCTTTCTAATATAGTTCTTGCCCTAGTCGTGCAGTCAGCTATTTCTCCAAGACGATTCTTCTTGGAGAATTGTGTTAAAATCCAACATGTGTGTTTTATATTCACCTTGCTATTGGTCCCTCCCAATGGAGATTGTAAGGAAATATATGTTTATAGACTGTCCTGTGTATATACACATTTCTGTAAATATTTCTACATGAAAGCCTCTCTATCTATATTCACCTTCATATGAGTTCATATTGATGTGTCTAACTGTAAACCATTGCCACATAGAATAACCCAGCTTCCTCCCCTTATTTACCTCTTACTTCCCACTCCACAGTGAGTAACATATTCCTTCCATCTGCCATCCATTTACTTCATTGCTTGATACCTGTGTACATGTATAAAATTAAAAGAATTTTTAACCCATACCCTGATGGGATATGAATTTATAAACTAGAGTACAGTACTTACGCACAGTGTCCATTCACTTCATTTTACAAACACCATTCATATCCAATATTACTATTTCAGCAACTTTTCCCTGCATACCTTTCAGAGAAGGTATGTCATACATTGTAATATTGTTAGGTTGTTTTTGAATATTTTGCATTCCATCATGGAATTCTCTTGAACTATTAAATACATATATTTACATACATTAATTTTCACTCTTTGTGTGGTCGTTTTCAATTGATATTTACAAATGTGCAATATCATTGTTCTACAGTTACAGTATTATAAAGAATAGTTTCATCCATCTAACAACTCTCATGTGCTTCACCTTTTCAACTCTCCTCTATCCCTAAGTCTCTGGCAAACAAATATCATTCTATTCTCTGTTGTTTTGCCTTATCCAGGTCATATAATTGAAATTATATGTATGATGTATTTTTAGGGTGGTTTCTTTAGCATGAATCATTTGAGATTCAACCTTTCTTTTGTGGCTGGATGGACCATTTTAATTTTATCAATGACTAAAATTCCGCTGTAAAGATTTAGCACAGTGTGTTTACGTATTCACCTATTGAAGGACATCTTGGTTGCTTTCAGATTTTGGAGAGTGAAAATACAACTCCTATAAATATTCATATGTGTTTTTTTGTGTGTGGAATCATATTTTCATATAAGCTGCACATATACCTAAAAGCACAATTGCTGGATTGTATGGTAAAACTATGTTTAGTTTTATAAGAAATTTCTAAACTGCCTTCTGTCTGTACTATTTTGTACATTTTGTACTCTCTCTAGCAGTGAATGAGATTTGTATTAGGTGTTTAGCTATTCTAATAAGGGCATAATGATATATCATTACAGTTTAAATTTTGCATTTCGCTAATGACAAATAATTTTTAGGATCTTTTTTGTGTATGCTTCTTTGTCAACTGTATATATTGTTGGTTAAGATTCTGCTCAGATATTTTGACCATTTTTAATAGGGTGTTTGTGTTCTTATTGTTGTATGTTAAGAGTTCTATGTATTTTTTAATACAAACTATTTATAAGATATGTGTTTTGCAAATATTTTCCCCAGGTCTGTTGATTCTTCCTTCATTCCCTTGTCAATGACTTTCACAGAAACACGTTTTACATTTTAATAATGTACAACTTATACATTTTCTTCTGTCATGAATAATGTTTGGGTGCTATATCTAAACACTCATCGACAAACCACTGACACTTGATGTTCTTGTATGTCTTATTCTAAAAGTTTCATACTTCGCATTTTACATATAATTGTGTCATTCATGTTGAATTAATTTTGTGAATTATACAGAATCTGCGTATAATTTCTTTTATGTCTGCATGTGTGCATCACATTTTTCCAGCAGCATTTGTTGAAAAGCCCACACTTTCTCCATTGAATTGACCTTTCTCCTTGTCACAGATCACCTGACTGCATTTGTGTGGATCTATTTCTGAGTTCTCTACCATTAGTTTATGTGTCTATTTCAACAAGTCAACAGTGTTTGATGATTTTTTAGAGTAAATCTTGAAACCAGTTAGTGTGGGCCTACAACTTTGTTCTTCTTCTTCAGTATTGTTTAAGCTAGCTAGGTAATATCAGGTAGAAAAGTTCCAAAAACGTTCATCTCGTTCTTCAGCATTATATTAGTTTTCTAGGTTTTTCAACTTTCCATATAAATTTTAGAATTCGTTTATCAATATCATAAAAATTATTTGCTTGCATTTACAACTAGATTGAGTTGAATGTAAGATCAGTTTGGAAAAAAATGGCATCTTTAAAATATTGAGTCTTATGTACCTTAAATCAGATTACCTCTAATTAATTAAATAATTATTTTCATTTTTTATTGTAGTAACTGATATATAACTTAATATTTCCCTTTTTATCCATTTTCAAGAGTACAGTTTGGTAATGTTAATTACATTCAGAATATTGTGCAACCAGCACTAATATTCATTACCCCAACTTTTTCATCCCAAAGTACAAAATGACCAGTCAAAATGTTTGTTGATTACAATCAATTCTAAGAGAATTTGTAGTAGAAAGTATTGCTGTGAGAAAATGTTTACAATTATGGACAAGGATGGCAAGTTGAAAACAGCATCAAGGAGATGCAGGAGGATTTCGTTTCCCTGGTATTTTCAGATAAAGAGCCTTATCTATCTATCTAATCTATCTATCTATCTATCTATCTATCATCTATCTTTCTATCTTTCTATCTTTCTATCTAACTAACTATCTAATAAGAAATTATTAACTTAATGAGTTTACAAACCATATAATTTATGTTAATTTGCACCTTGCTGCTTGTGGCTAAATCTGCATTTCTCTGTTTTCTTTTCCAGTAGTATTATCAGCTTCATGGAACCAGAAAACCAAATAAGTGTTTCAGAATTTATCCTCTTGGGTCTCTCAGAAGATACTGAAGTGCAGTCACTTCTCTTTGGGCTGTTCCTGTCTGTGTACCTGGTCACCTTCATTGGGAACCTGCTCATCATCCTGGCCATCATCTCTGACTCCCACCTTCACACACCCATGTACTTATTGCTCTCTAATCTGTTTTTTTTACATATATGTGTTTCACCTCCACCATTGTCCCAAAGATGCTGCTGAACATCCAGACAGAAAGCAAAATTATAACTTATGAAAGCTGCATTATCCAGATGTATTTTTTCATGCTTTTAGGACAATTAGATAACTTCTTCTTGACTGTAATGGCCTATGATCTCTTTACGGCCATCTGTCACCCCCTGCACTACATGGTCATCATGAACCCCCAGCTTTGTGGCCTCCTGTTTTAGTCTCTCTTATACATGGCTTAATGGTTTTGCAATTGTCTTTTTGTACAGAGTTGAAAATCCCCCACTTTTTCTGTGAAATTAATCAGATGGTCAAACTTGCTTGTTCTGACACCTTTCTCAATGACCTAGTGATGCATTTTGCAACTGGACTTCTGGCTGTTATTCCACTCACTGGGGTCATTTTCTCTTACTCTCAGATTGTATACTCCATTTTGAGAATTTCAACAACTGTGGGAAAGCATAAAGCTTTTTCTACTTGTGGGTCTCACCTCTCAGTAGTGACCTTGTTTTATGGTACAGGCCTGGAGGGTAACTTAGTTCTGCTGCTACCCAACACTCAAGGGCAAATGTTATAGCCTCAGTGATGTAAATGGTGGTCATTCCATGCTGTACCCCTTTATCTACAGTCTTATAAACAAGGATATAAAACAAGCATTTAAAAAGTTGAGAAACTTTCTTTTTATAAAAGTATTTTTTATATCAAATTTAGAAAAATCCCCATGATTAACAGAGGTGAAACACTGAGAGATCTAAATTTAGATACTTTTATAAGTGTATAGGAAGATAATCTGTTACTTGCCTAATTTTCAGAATTCTACTTCTTTAATTTTTATTTATGAAATACACCTGTTTCTTCTATATTTTAGTTTATACCATGTGATCTCTCTTATTGTATTCCCTAGAATCAGAATTAAAGGCAGAAACTGTTGCTGGAATTTTCAGCAGCAAAATATTTAATATAAGTAATTTGGTATTGATAAAATTATCAGGGTTAGAAAGGATGAAGGTATACTGCAGTTGCTGTCAGATGAAAGCAACTACTGTTTAAATTTATTTTTATCACGTCAATTTTGTTGATACATATTAACAAACATACAATTTATCCGAAGTGTACAATTAACGGCATTTGCTATAGTCACATAATTGTGCATTTATCACTTCAATCATTAGAGCATTTTCATTATTTTGATAAATCTAATAAACAAACAAACAAGAAATTTCCTCACCTCTCAATCTCTCTATGCTTCCCCCACTTTACATAGCTGCTGTTTTTGGCTATTCTAACCAGACTATGTAAGGAATGGTTTTTAGTATAATCACAATGTTGTACATTCCTCATCTCAAAAATTTTACAAGTTTCATTACTCCAGAAAGGTAGATTATACACCCGTTAGCATTCCTCCCTCAGACCTACATAACCACAAATTTACTTTCATCTTCATAAATTTATTTATATTTACATTTTATATAGATGGAATTATGCAATACGGACTACTGTGTGTCTGATCTTCTTCATTTAGTATAATGGTTTGGATTTTTTTGTCAGAGAATAATAATTTGTACTAGTAACCTACATTTGTTCAGCTTCAAAGAAAAAAGGTCTTATATATGCAATTCTACTTATATTCATTTTCACACAATATATTTATATTTCACATCATATATTTAGTTCATAATAAGGCAATCATACCAAATTTGTACTTGCTTTACTCAACATAATGTCCTCCAGGTTCATCCATGTTGTCATATACTTCACAACTTCATTTCTTCTTAGTGCTGCATAATATTCCATCATGTGTATAATTCACAATGTGTCTATCCACTTATCAGTAGATGGACACTTGAGTTATTTCCAACTTTTGGTTATCATGAATAATGCTGCTATGAACATCAATGTTCAGATATCTGTTCATGTCATGGCTCTCGGTTCTTCTGGGCATATACCTAGCAATGGTATTGCCGGATACCATGGCAACTCTATATTCAACTTCTGTAAGAACTGCCGAACAGTCCTCCATAGTGTCTGCATCATTCTACATTCCCACCAACAGTGAATAAGTCTTCTTATCTCTCCACATCTTCTCCAACATTTACAGATTTCTGACTTTTTGATAACGACCAGTCTAACAAGCGTGAAATGTTATCTCATTGTAATTTTTATTTGCATTTCTGCAATCACTAGTGATATTGAACATTTTTTCATGTGTTTCTTCACCATTTGTATTTCTTCTTTGGACAATTGTCTTTTCAAGTCTTTTGTCCATTTTTTAATGAGATACATTGTCTTTTTATTGTTGAATTGTATGATCTCCCTATATATCATGGATATTAAACTCTTTTCAGATGTGATTGCCAAATATTTTCTCCCATTTAGTTGGATGGCTTTTCACATTTTTGACAAAATCCTTTGAGGTACAAAAGTGTTGAAGTTTGAGGAAGTCCCATTTATCTATTTTTTTTCCTTTTGTTGCTTATGCTTTGTATGTAAGTTTTAAGAAACTACCACCTACCACAAGATCTTGAAAATGTTTTCCCACATTTTCTTCTAGGAGTTTTTGTTTCTTGTTTTCATGTTTAAGTCCTTGATCCATTTGAGTTAATTTTTGTATAAAGTGTGGGACAGCGGCCCTCTTTCTTTCTTTTGGAATATGACTATTCAGTTCTCTAAATACCATTTGTTGAATAGACTGTTCTGGCACAGCTGGGTTGGCTTAAAAACCTTGTCAAAAATCATTTGACTGATTGTAGATATGAGGGTCAATTTCTGAGTTCTCAATTCACTTCCATTGGTCAGTCAGTTCTTATGCCACTATGGTGCTATTTTTACCACTGTAGCTAAATAATATGCTTTAAAGTCAGGAAGTGAGAGATCTCCAACTTCACTCTTCTTTTTAAAGACATTTTTGGCTATTTGGGGCCTCTTACCTTTCCAAATAAATTAGATTATTGGCTTTTCTGATTTCTGCAAAAAGGCTGTTGTGATTTTTATTGGGATTGCATTGAATCTGTAAATCAGTTTGGATAGAATTGACATCTTAATGATATTTAATCTTTCAATCCATGAATACACAATGTCCATCTATATATTTAAGTTGCTTTCATTTTCTTTTAGCAATATTTTGTAGTTTTGTGTTTATAGGTCTTTTATGTCCTTGGTTAAGTTTATTCCTAATTATTTGATTGTTTCAGTCTCTATAATAAATGGAATTTTTTTCTGATCTCTTCCTCAGATTGCACATCAGTAGTGTATAGCAATGATATTGATTTTTATATATTAATTTTGTATCTAGCAACTTTGCTGAAATCTTCTATTAATTCTAGGAGCTTTCTTGTGGATTTTTAAGGAATTTCTAGATATAGGATCATGTCATCCACGTATAAAGTTTTACTTCTTCCTTTCATATTTGCATGCTTTTTATTTCTTTGTCAATCCTTATTGATTTCCCTAGAACTTCAGGCACAATATTGAATAATAATAGTGACAGTTGGCATACTTGTCTTCTTCCTGATCTCAGTGGGAAAGCTTTCAGTTTTTCACCATTGAGTACAATGTCAGGCACTCATATCTGGCAGATAGAAAACACACAGACTTAAAAAAAAAAGTGACATGAAAGCATAGTTTTTATCATCCAAATTATGTGCACCTGTGAGGATGCTAAAATTAAGGTTCAAAAGTATATGATATCAGACTATCCTGAAGGGGGTTAGAGGTTTCCATAAAGAACAGGAGTGAAAAAGCTTCAACTGGAATTGTTACAGAGACCAAAGGAAGAGGGTAACAGAAATATAAAGACAATGAATATAGAAACTATGGAGTTATGTTAAAGGTGCATGTCAAGTTCAATGTTTTGGAAATCAGAATGTATGAGGGCAGGTGGCAGTGAGAAGAGTTGCTGGCAGGTTGACCATGGAAAGTTGAGCTTATGTTTGAAGCTGTGGAATATTTATTTCATTGTCCAGAAGGGGTTGCATATCATGGAATTTGGACGTCAACCTTGTAATATAGAAGATGTCTGGTTATATATGAATTACAACTTGAGGGTCACTCATTCTGTGATTGGTAGGAGAGGTGATGAGGGAATGAAAAAGGATCATGAATTTGGGGACATGAGGGGTGGAAAGAATGAGACACTTGAAAACTAGAAAACAAATCACCCTCATTTTATTAACATTGATATCCAATGTTTACTAAAAGGGTGGAACAATGTGGAGATTTCATCATATATTAACTATCTCTCAACCTTCTTAGGAGAATGGATGCCATAGTCTCTACTACATAAGATTAAAATTTATAATGGTTCAGTTCCCATCAAAGTTCATCAGCAAACGTGGTATATACAAGTTTCAAAATCTTAGAGAGAGGCCACATTTGAACAACAAGGAGGCTCTTAGGAGGCAACTCTTAGGTACCCCACAACACTAGGCTAAGTTTCAATTTCAAGGGCAAAGGCCCACAAGCATAGTCATCTATATCAAGGACCCATCAATGGACCATCATCATTCACCAGTTATTGCCCATGCACTTGGGGGACTGTTGCTGCTCCATTAGAGAACACGGTAGAGCTCTGCATGATGGGAACTCAATATTCTTTTGGTTATTGTGTGGGTCTCTAGCCATTATGACAATGCCCCATAAACATTTGAACACATTTATATACCTTGTATGAATGCCTAGGTGAACTTACTCAAATGAATCCCTCATCACCGACACCCCACACCAATGATCCTCCCCATCCCAGTTGTGACCCTTCTGTGATGCAAACTTCTTCAAAAATGAAGCCAATAAAATAGTCAAACACAATTAATAGGAAAATGAAATAATAATGATAGGTTTAAATATAAGAAATAAAATACATAAAAATTTATGAAAACTAAAAGTAAAATAAAATTAAAAGATTGGAATATGAAAAATTAATGAAAAATATTTAAATTTTTTTTGACATTTTGCCTTTCATCACTGTTGTCCTGTATGTAGAGTGATATTTTCTTCCACTCATTCTCCAGTGTTTTGCTTTTTAAAATTTTGTTTTCAAAGAAGTTTTAAGTCAGAGTAAAGTCACATATGGAATACTGGGGGCTCCCATATACCCAACATCTTTCCCCCTTTCCCCTTCCCATATTAATACCTTTCTATATGTGGATGGTACCTGTGTTACAACTGATATACAAATAGTGAAACCTAGCTACTATCCATGGTCAATGGTTTATATTATGGTTTACATTTTAGACTATACACTTTTATAAATTTTCTTGATATTTAACATGGCCTGTGTCCATCAATTCAAGATCATATAGAACACTTCCATTGCCCACTAAATACCCCCCGTTCCATCTATTTTATGACTCCTGGAGATGACCCTCCTTAGCACCAAGAGATTACTACCAAGCAACAGCTAGCAATGCACCTGGAAAAAGAACTCAAATAAAAGTGGGGAAAGGTAAAGACAAATGAGTTTATACGGCTAAAAGACTGCAAAGTGAGTTGGGAGGTCATCCCAGAGGTAACACTTATGCACATATCACCAGGATCTCATAGACTGCCAAAGTAGATACTACCCCCAAATAGTGGGGCTCCTGAGGGCTTTGGAGATACCCAAGTCCTCTGGTCAAGGCAGATAACTCTGGTGTTTAGTGCCTTACCAATGGGCCCTGCTTTGGAGTTTGTGCTTTTGAGAGTGACAAAGTTGGACTCAGTTATGGCTTACCAACAAATGGCTCATCTTTCCCTTCTATTTAAGCCTACTTGGTGTCGGAATTGGTAGTTGTGCATCTAAGAGCCTGAAATTTTTGGGCTGTCCAAGTGACAGCTGGGCCCTGAGCCTCAGCAGAGTTGCCACATATACTCCCCCATTCTTTGGACTTGCCCAGGACAACTAACAAGGAGGTGAGGATGGACAACTATCAGATTAAGGAACCAAGAAAACCTACAAATGCAGGCAAGAGAGTTCCATCAATTGGCTATATGGAATCTAATTCCCCTCTCAAATAGATGTGGAGTGAACATCACCATCCCAGAATCCTCAAGATTGGGAAATTAACTATGGACTAGAGTGGACTTACTGGTATTCTACTAGAAACTTATTGTGATTCCAGCAATGGAAGAAATTACAGCAATGATGTGGAGGCAGTTGCCTCCACAGGGGCCTGTGTGGGCAGAGGCCTGTGTGGGAGAAAGTGTAATCTACAATGTGAACTATGGTCCATGCTCAGTGACAAAATCCCAGGATGCATTCATCAATTCCAATGAATGTGCCACACTAATGAAGAATGTTGTTTATGTGGAGGTGTGGAGAGTGTGGCATATGGGAATCCATATATTTTTTGTGTAACAGTTATGTAATCTAAGCATCTTTTAAAAAATAAAAAAATATGGTAAATAAAAAATAATATACTTTGAAAAGCTTTCTATTGTGGAACTTAAAAATTCCCAACATTTGCTTCTGTATCTTGAAGCTTCTGCAACAGTGAGACCACCTAGTTCTTTAATCTTCTTGGACTCCATCTGTAATCACTGCCCCCCCCCCCGCTTACTCATTCTTCTGCTACACTCACTTCTTTGTTGACCTTGAGCATCTAAAATGCTGCCTTTCTTTTGGATCTTTGCCCACGACATTCCCACTGAAGACCACAAACATCCCCACATATCCTAGTTGCCTGCACTTTCTCTTATGTGAGGTCTCTGTGCAATTATTGCCTTGTATGATGACGTTGCCTGAACACCAGGTGATAAATAAAATTACCTCTTTACTTTCCCTTTTTGTTACCGTTTTTCTTTTCCTTGTAGCACTTGTAACAATAAGGAATTCCACAATTATTTTTTTATTTACTTATATTATTTTTCCAGTAAAAGATTGTAGACACTTTTGTCTTCACAGTATATACCCTTTTCTAGACAGGTAGTTGCACAAACTCACAGCTCAATATGCATTCCTCCAAAGAATAGATGAATTTCACTTAAAAACCATACAATGTGTAACTCTTTGGGAAATCAGCTGAAAGTGATACAGGGATTTTTAATCATGGATTGTTCAAAGGAACCTCTGAAAAGGGATGAGTTTCATAATCAAAATTCAGAAATTAATTTCTTTTCTGCAAAATGTAAATTATGGATATGTTAGTAAGTCCCATTTCTTTGAATATTAGTTGTGTTCTTTCTCTATTTCTGGATAGACACATCAACCACATAGAGCCAGGAAATGAAACACAAATTCTAGACTTTCTTCTTTTGGGATTCTCAGAGGAACCAGTATTGCAGTCCTTAGTATTTGACCTCTTCCTGTCCATATTTATCACCACATTTTTGGGAACCTGCTCATCATCCTGGCCACCATCAATGACTCCCACCTCCACACACCTATGTACTTCTTCTCCAACTTGTCTTTTTCTGACATCTGTTTTATCTCCACCACCACTGCTAAGAAGCTGGTGAACAACAAGCAGCACAGGAGTGTGATAACGTATGGAAGTTGGCTCACCTGGATGTATTTTCATGTTATTTGAAGAGTTAGACCACATGTTCCTCACTGCAATGGCCTATGACAGTTTTGTGGCCATCTGTCACTCCCTGCACTACATGGTAATCATGAACCCCCAGCTCTGTGTCCTCTTGATTCAAAGTTCCTATATAGTGAGTGCTATGCATTCCTTGTTAGAAAGCTTAATGGTTTTGTGACTATCATTTGTAAACACTTGGAAATTCCCCACTTTGTCTCTGAATATGATCAAATGGTCCAACTTTCCTGTTCTGACAATTTCTTCAATGACATAGTGATGTATTTTGCAAATGGGCTACTGGGTAGAGGATCATTCATTGGCATCATTTTCTATTATTCTAAGATTGCTTCCTCCATATGTGCAATCTCATCAGCTCTGGGGAATTACAAAGCATTTTCCAACTTTGCTTGTCACCTCACAATTGTCTCCTTATTTTACTGTACAAGTCTGGGAGTGTACCTTAATTCTTTTGCATTGCATAATGTACATGCAAGTGCAAAAGCCTCAGTGATGTATGCTGTGTCCATACACATGTTGAACTCCATCTACAGCCTGATGAATAAAGACATAAAAGAAGTTTTGAAAAGATTTCTTAGTGGAAAGAGGTATTTTTTTTTTT
>JAQZBX010009768.1:0-21719 GCA_029593785.1 Cabassous unicinctus
CCATTCTAGTCCATAGCTCTTCCCCCAATCCTGGGGGGTTTGGGATGGTGATGTCCACTCCACCTCCAAGTGAGAGAAGGTTTATATTCCATGGATACGGTGGATGGGATTATCCTGCCTGCAGCTGCAGGCCCTCTCCATTCCCTGGGATGGCCGTTGCCCATAGTCTACTCCTCGCCAAGTGACTTGGATGAGTCCATTGAGCTATAGGGTAGGGGTTGCAGCTGCACCAAGATTGCAGGCACAGCTGGCACATAGGTAGGCCAGAGGCTCCAGTCTCTGGAAGTACACCTAAAAACTCAAGCATCACATCTAGGTTTGAATAGAAGGGACTGATGGACCATGTGCAGGGAGGACTTACTTGAGTCCGACTCTGTCACTCTCAGGAGCACAGATTCCAAAGAGGAGCCCACTAATAAGGCATCAATCTCTGGGGCTATCCCCACTTATAAAGGACCTGGGTGTCTCCAGAGCCCTCAGGAGCCCCTCTGTGTGGGGAACCAGTACTCTAAAAAGTCCTCTTGCAAAACCTCTGGATTACAGAGTTCCCAGCCTTACAAGTGAGTAAGAAGGTCACTTCCTGGTAGGCCCAGGAACCAGATGATATTCAGAGATCTTGAGAAAAGAGGAATTAACCCAAAATTATAGGTACTGCAGGAGAAATCTGGTAGAGAGTTCTTGGCTTGGCTTCCTACAATGAAGAGGCTTTTAAAAGTCCAATCTGAGATTCCTTATAAAAATCTCCCAGCAGAGCAAACTTATACCATTTTTGCTGCACCTATCCAGGCCAAATTTAATAAAACCAGCCTTATTTTATGATTAAGAACAATCTTTCTTTGGGATTATTTTAGATAAAAAAGAGAGTGACTATAGAGAAATATTTTATGTTTCAATAGGAAAAGATTGCACATTCTGGTGGGTTATCAGATTCTGGTCCCGTTTATTGTCTTTGAGCTATTTTACACCTCTTTTGTAAACTGCAGGTAATTGAAGGTTTAGTTACCTATAAATTGGACTGGGTCCTGTCTTCTTGTACATATTGTGAATCCTTCCCTATTTTTAATTCTTGCAGTTTCCTTCAATAGCTGGCTACAATTCTCCAGACTAACCTTGCCAATTTTCCTTCCACCCTCATGACTTGATATCACTGTGAACTAAAACCTGAATGCCAAGATCCTTACTGGGACTCTAGGTTGCCTTGTAGCTGACTTTATCCACCAGGATCTAAAGAAGTACTGCAAGTTAAAAGCCAAACGACTAGAGAACATCACCAAGAGCATCAGCATCTTGGCTTCAGGAAACTCAATGAGCAGTGCCATGTAACTAGAAAACTTTACCCCAAAATAACTAACACCATCCCTCAAGAGATGGTCCAACTGATTTTGCAGGAGCAATGCCAACAACAGTCTTCAGGAGATATCTTCAACCTTACTTCACCCCTATGATCCCTCTGAGTTTTCAGAGATGAATGTCAATCATCCTGAACAAAAGAGGAGACTGACAATGTCTAACTTTGCCTAAGCCCTATGTTTCTGAACAACAGCTAAATTTAAGTACATTCCCCACACACACAAACACTCTTTGTATTCTGGAAAATGACTTATTGCAAAGAACCTCCCTTCTCAGTGTGACTTAGATAAGACTCACTGAAGCCTCTTGTTTATCTATGATAAAGCCAAACACAGATCCCCCAAATTCCCATTCATTGCATTAAAAATGATGTAGCTGAACTGTTTGTCCCCACTGATCAATCGGAAGAAAATGCTTGTTAACCAAACTTTGGTTAAACTGCCCTCCTTCCTCTACATCCCTGAACTTTAAAGACATCTCTCAGAAAATAGGCTGCTTCGGCATAAATTATTCTCAGATCTACTCTCTGATGATGCCAAACTTTCACCCAACTTCCCTCTACTCAGTTCCTTCTTCTCTATAAAAGAAAAACCCTTTATACGTAACTGGAGATTTCTGCACACAATTTGGGCAGAAGGTTCTCCTTATTGCAATAGACTCTCCCCCTTACAATAATCCTTTTGAATATAGTCTCTCCTTACCAAGTCTGGATTTGTTTTATCTTTGACAATAGGTGGCCTCCTTCTTTTCATGAGTGTGAAATGTCAAAAACTTTAAGATTTTTCTCCTACAATATTTATTTTGATTTTGTGTATATATATTTTGCTTTCTTTTCTCAATTCTGTCCTCCATGTCTCCCATCTTTTATTTTTTTTATTTTTAGGATTTTAAGAGGTACTGGGGATTGAACCTGGGACCTCATACATGAGAAGCAGGCCCTCAACCGCTTGAGCTACATCCTTTTCCCATTGTCTTTTTTTTGTTATTCCTAGAATGTCCTCATTTCCACACAATTTTGCTTTTCTTTGATTTTTTTTTTTGGGGAGGGGGGCTCTGACTGCTTTTGCTTCCAGTCCTGTTGTCTCATCACAAAGCCCTGAAGTTTTATGTTATCTTTGAGAACTTTGATTATTACTCTAAGCCTTTAAAACTTTAAACTTACTCGAATTGCAAGTTTATAGTGATATGTTAAATTATGATTTTTATCTATTCATTGGAAACATTTTTCTTATGTGTTCTAAAACTTCCCTTTCTTTTTCCCCTTTCTTTCCTTCTTTTATGTAGTCATAACTTACAAGATTATTTTCACTAATATACTCAATTATGAGTATGACAAAGTATGTCTAATGCAAATATGGTTATAACAGCACTGCATATAGTATTCAGTATGGGAAGCAATAAATCTTGGAGGTCAAAGGTGATGCTAAGGTTCTGTATTACTGGATTTAAACCCTGGTTCCCTGTGCCTTAGTTTTTCCTCTTCTATAAAATAATAACACGTAAAAAAGAAATAATAGTCACACCTTCCTCATACTGTTTGGAAAGATCAAATCATTGTTTTTTCAAGTTCAAATGATATTGTTTTTATCTTGATACTCTTAAAATTATTCTCAATTAAACCAGAGGACTAAATATAATTATTTTAACCAGTAGGGATGCTTTTCAAAAATGAAAAAATAATGGTTCTGTGAATGTAAATAGTTGTTTGTTTTACAAAGAATTGTTATATTCTAATGCAGGTAATACAATCATATAGTCTATGACAAAAGTTTAAGTGAATAAATAATATTATGAGGATTTGCAGCAAATATTAATTGACTTGTAGCTTAAAGATAACTCAAAATTTATATATTACTGAATCTTTCAGATTATCTACAATGTTATTATTGTTTGTGTTAGTTATAACTTTAGGTCAATAAAAATACGTGTTTTCAAGAGTTCTTTACTCAGAATTTTATTTAATCTTATTTAATACCTTAGCTATGTCCTTGAACAAAATGACTTCAAATAGCAGTAGTTTCAAAAATGTTTTAATGTTCATGCTTTCTGAAAAAAAATTCTAAGGAAAAAACTAATATCAGGCTGATAGAGTTTATCTTATAGCATTTACAATATAAAACTGCCATCAATTCAGGAACCATAATGAAGGCAGATATACTTTTTTGAATAAACAAAAACTGGAGTAATTTAAATTATTCCTTTTTGCCTCTCATGCTTTGGCTATATAGTACAATATAAGCTGTTAAAAGTAAACTTAGTTCCTATATTGCACCAGATGGCATTTTATGCAAAGTAAATACACTAATAGCTTCTTCATTATTTATCCTCCTCAAACAAAGAAGTCCAGACACTCAAAAAATATTATGTCCTATTACTCAACTTTCTCTTTTGTAAAAATCAAAGATCCTACACACTCTAAATTTTGAAGTGTCATTGTTTATTATTAAGTAGCCTACTGACATCCAACAACTGTGCATACGAGAACACATTGCCTAAACTGCCGTGAAATTGCAACATTCCCCACAAATGAGGAAATTTAAATCTGTTAAATTTTATTTATTTTGTAATAAAATAAAAGGGCCCTTCTGACATTTTGCATATACAGTTTATCTGTAACCATCGTCATGGACAAAAATTGTATTTGAGTTGACGTATGTGTGCATGCGTGTGAGTGTGTGTGGCGGGGGGAAGTGATTAAAATATCATTTCTTGAGTGTCTTCTATATGCCATGCATTCTTTTCAGCATTTTTCACATGTGAAATTATTTCAACCTCAGAACTATCCAGAGTTGCGTGTTCTGTTAGCTCCATTTTACTGATAAACTGACTCAAGCTAAGTGGGGAACTGGAATTCAAGAATGAAATTTTAAAATATTGAAATTCATCATTAGCACCCTGAAGTCCTCCAGATGTCAACTAGTCCATTCCATTGTCTTAAGACAACATTGCATAGAAAACATAGATAGTGGTCTCTCTTTTTTCCCCTAAAATCTTCAAGGGTGAGACTCTACCCATTCTTTGTGGTCCATTACAGTCTATTCTAAACAAGAGTACCTCTTAAAGTTTTCTACCCTCTAAAAATCCCATTTGTTTTTCCTCAGCTGAGGCCACAGCTCATACCTGAAGGATTTTCTTTCTACTTAACACACCCCATTCTTGTGGCAATTCTTGATTGCCTGCTCAGCACAGGGATTCCAGCACAGTCTGATCTGAATCTGCTCTCGGATTTCACCATAGGCTCCTAGGGTAATCCTGCCACCAAATCAGAAGCTCAGGTAAACTATGGGTGTCCATTTGGTACTTAATGGAACAGATTAAATGCCAACACTAATACAATAATTTCATGGTTTTATTTCAAGTAGGAATGACTCAGGGTTGAACTGAATCTCTTGGGGCTTACCCAGGCATCTTAAACAGCTGGATGATTGAGTATTCAGCACGGAAATAAAGAGGAACAATGGGGTAAGTTTAAAGACACCCCACCCCCCATAAAAATATAAAGGAAAGAAATCCAGTGAGTTTAACCTATATTTTTCCAGTTCATTTCTATGACAATGTCTATGACTCAATTATTGTTCACTCTTTCTATGGAGAGTCCTAAGAAATAAGAATATTATTACACAGATTCTTTGAACACGTGATGCTTCCTTTGTATGCAATTATAAAAAGTAGATTCATAGTTAGTTCTCTAGATATTAGCTTCCTCAGGTCCCTGCTGTTACTGTGCGATTCTATCAGCAAGTTAAATTCACAAGATTCCACTTAGAGTATGGGAGCATCTCTAAGAGGAAAGTAAATTCACAGATAGAAGCTGAAAAACGCAGTTTTCTCATTTTCTATGGCAAATTTGTTGCATCTCATAATGGTTGTTCAGTGGATATTTTTTCAAATTTGAAAATACATATATTGAGCTTATTTGGACAGCACTGTTAAGAATACGATAGATCTATTCCAAAGAATCTATTCCAAAGTAACATCTTCACTACTTAAAAATTGATCTGATGGACATTCAGTTCCATTTCTGACATATAAAGACCTTAGAAGTCATCACTTCCAACCTTACGACAATAAAAAGCTGGACAGACTAAAAGTCAACAAATTTTCTTGGACCTATCAGAGAACTGAAGTCAGAGGGCAAACCATCACTCTGAAACCTAGAGACGCAGGCAAATCTGGAGAGTCACTGCTGAGATCTGCTTATCTGGAGCAGAAGTCACTGGAGCCATAAACTGGTAGGAACACTTAAATGGTGATTCTGATGAAATGCTCTGAGAGTGAGAGTGAGACACTCCTGATGGCTGGAGTCTTAGGGAGACCCGACACATCAATGTGTTTGATATACAGGAACCACACCAGTTTCTCATGATAAAGAGCCAAGAACTATCACTTCCTGGCTCTGGCAGGGAGAGGGAAAGAGAACCAATTTGAAATATGTCCAGAGCATTCTCTACAGAAAAGGTCTAGTCACCCGGGGAAAGAATTTAGAGTATTATCCCACCTGGGGGAAGGGCCTTTCTCACAATCCAGCCCTCTCTATCCTTCCTGCCTCACCTACAGGAGGGGAAAAAAAGCAAAGAAGGTCGCAGCCCAGAGACACCAGCTCACTAAAAGATTGAGATTTAATCATAAGATATAAAACACTTTCCTTCCCAAATACCTTACCACCACACCAAAAGGGCTCCAGTATAACAACCGTGGATTGTAGTTGAAAAAGCTACAAGACATTCAGACTCTCCCTGAGGAGGAGCACTTCAGGGAGCCTAAAGCTATGAAGAGAAAAAAAAAGAGGACAACAGAGGACTTTGAAACCTCTGGCACCTACATCTCCAGCAAACATAACATACAGCCCAAATTAACAGCCAGATTAACATGAAACCCCACACTTGATTAGCCTATGTTTAAAAAACTGACAAAATGTTTTTCAAAGCAGCTGTGCCATTTTACACTTCCATCAACAATGCATAATAATTCCAGTTGCTCCACTTCCTTGTCAAACTTGGTATTGTCAGTCTTTCTAATTAGCTATTCCACTGAGTATATAGTAGTATTTAACTGTAGTTTTAATTTGCATTTCTATGGTAACTATTGATGTTGAGCATCTTTGAATTTGCTTTTTGGACATCTGTTTATTTTCTTTTGTGAGGTGTCTGTTGAAATCTTTTGTCTGTTTTGACTGGGATTTTTGTATTCTTATTATCGAGTTGTAAGATTTTTAAAATATATTCTGGATACCTTTGTCAGATATATTCACTATGAATATTTTTTATCCAGTCTATGTTTTGCCTTTTCATTTTCCTAATGAAGTCTTTCACAGAGCAGTCTTTTAATTTTTATAAAATCCAATTTCTTAATGGATGTCTTAATGTCCTAAGACATCTCTGCCTACCCAAGATTGTGGAGATTTTCTTCTATGTTTTATTCTAGAAGAAAAAATGTGATTTGTATCATTGTTTCTGAAGGTACTCCAGTCAGAGCAAAAACTATTCATTGACTAGAAACAAAACTTTGAGAATTGTAATGGTAGAGACAAATTTATATAATTTATATAAGTTCACATTAATGTTATAATAATAAATATGTAATGGAGTAGTATCTAGGGTTTTTTAGTAGCAGTGTTTCTTTTAAGAGTTCTCCAAATGGCATCAATCCTGTGCTTATAAAATCATTCAGACAGGCATAGGAAAATGTGAACAAGAGGAATATTTTAAAAACTGAAGGAAAAGAGAATTTCAAGAAGGGAGAGACTCATAGCGGTACCGAGCCCCATGGAGATATCATGTTAGGTAGGGACATAAAAGGACACGTGGATGTGGTAATAAGGAAGTTATTGATGCACCTTTCCAGAGCAATATCAGTCAAGTGGGAGGAAGCCAGATGACTGACTTTTGAGGAGGGAATGAGAAGTGAGGAAGTAGCGCCAGTGAGTATGGACTACTATTCAGAAGAGGTTTGTCTGAAAGTAAGAGAGGTAAGTCATTACCTAGAGGAGGATATATGATTGAGGGAATTTTAGGGTTGCCAGTTACTTCTTATAACCATGTCAAAGGGAAAGAGCTAGTAGAGAAAGAAGGCATTATAAACATGAGTGGTAATTGAGAAAGCGAATTTTCTGGGGAGTTAGGATCTAGATTTCAGGAAGACAGGTATTTTGGGCTTGCCCAAGGTTTATCCAGAAGTTACTTTTGTTTCATGTTTTTCTTAAAAACTGTTTAATTTTGCCAAATTATACCTTTTTAATATGGAAAATATGGGCAAAAAATCCCACAAAACACTAAGAATGAATTACTTTAAAAAAAATCAGAGAGAATATGAATATGGAAATCCTGTGATTGTTTAAATTATAATTTTAAAAACAATTAGAATCTTCTATGGTTTATAGTTTCAAAGTTGCTTTACCAATAATGGCTAAACTTTACTGAACTCTTATCATGTGCCAGGCACAGGTCTAAATACTTTGTAGGGTTTTTGTTTTTTTTTAGGAGGTACCAGGGATTGAACCTGGGGCCTCATATATGGGAAGCAGGCACTCAGCCACTGAGCTATACCTGCTCCCTTATTTCTGCTTTAAATGTGAGAGAAAACTGAAGCACAGCAAGGTTAAGTGACTTGCTCAAGGTCATTGGTAAATGGAGTGGTCAGGATTTGAATCCAGGCAATCTGGCTCCAAGCCAGTGCTTTTAACCCTCCCTTCAATGCTTTCACAGGTATAATCCCATTGAAGCCCCAAGCCATTCATTCACTTAGTGAACATTAACTGAGCACTGACAATGTTCCAGTATAGCGTCAGGCACTGGAGGATATTCAATAAAGTACAAGCAAAGGGACATAGTTAACTACTCAGAGGGAAAGAGATTTTAAAAGTGTTCCCTAGGCCACTCTTGCACAGCCCAGGAAAATCCAGCCCCATGCCCCATGTCCCTTCCAACCTACTCAATGGATCCTTGTGAGGATTAAAAGAAGGAATACTTTTAATGCACCTAACTTAATGTTTCACATATAACAAACACACGGTAAAGGCAAGTTCTCTCCCTTCTTTCACTTCCTGTACTTCATCCCCTCCCCGATTCTCACTCCAATCCCATTTTACCTTTATAAACTGGTGTTGTGTCCCTATTCTAAACTGATGTAATTTTAGGAAGTTCAAATAACTATTTTAAATTCTCTCTAAATAGTTTCAAATTGTGGAATGCCATCTTTGTGCTTGAAATATCTCCTCTACTTGTGGGAACAATCTTTTCCATCCTTGACAAATGGATAAAGTCTAAAGAAATATTTCCTTTTTGGTTGAAATGAAATCTTCTTTATATGAAATGTTATGAAGAGAAATGCAATAAATAAATGATCTTGACCTTAAAAGGATAAAATGTATTTACTCATCAGAAACACAGTGACCACTCAAAACTCATTATTGGATTCTGAGCAAGAGGTTAAGATGCATGCAAATCATCTAACCACATTAACACAATATAAGAACATAAATCCCAACATTCTGATGCAAGATTTAAAGGATGTAAGGGAAACTGCATTATAAGAAATTCTAGGGGCCCAGTAAAATACTTTGGTTTTCCTGGGACTTGGTGCCTAAAATATTGCTTGGACTAAACAGAACATCATCTGAGAAATCTTTAATTTTATACAGTAATTTCAGATGTGGTGATTTTTGCCATAACAGGATTTGACCTATAAGGTAAGGAAATTATAACTGTCAAACTCTTTAAACCAATTACTGGATATGTTTCTTCAAATGAAAATTTATGGGAAAACTATATACAAAACAAAAAAGAGCAAAATTGCTGTTGTTGAAGTGGGAGTAGGAGTCTGGAAGCCTCCGCTTTAGGAGTACACACTGTCTCTCTCATCTTTGACTCCTACAAAGGTTCTGAGTCCCCCTCCCCATCACAGAACTCTTAGGTTCCAGGATCCAGAGATAAAAAAACAATGCTCCAAAGCATCCTTGATCTGTTTTTCAATTTTACTAATTGCATGTTGTAACCAACTGCTGTGTCATTAAATATATTTTAATAAACTTCAGCTACTATTTTATCTGTCCCATGAAATAAAATAGAAGATATATATGAATGTACATGCCTGGGAATGCATCATCATAATGTGAATTGATTTCAGGTTTCAGTCAAAAACGGCCCAGAAGTCCACATACTGCTTCATAAGATTGAGTGAGCCTTTTGAAAATTATAACATTTTGGTAAAATAATTGTGAAATGACAAACTGTCAACTCCAACAAAATACAATGGCGCTCCATTTGGAAGGCAAGTTGTGATTAAACACATGTAAAAAAACAAACAATGAGTAAGTTTGAAGCAAGAAAGAACTTTGCTAGCAATAAAAAGAAATAGCTGAGTCTTTTGGGCACTATTTATTCATTTATGTATTTATAATTTATTAATTATAAGTGCCATCTTATTCTCTTCTGCCTCAATAAAGTGTTTTAGTTTCAAGCCTAAGATTGTTGAGTAACTTGTGCTGTCAAACACACTCCATCATCATCTCTAAGCCCTTCATAAATTAGAGATGCACTCATGAAAGTATTTCAAATACTTTTTTCAAATACTATTTTCAAATACTTTTTTTCAAATAGTTTCAAAAGAGAGAACACCAAATAATTTAGCTAATCCATTGAACTGGGCAAAGCTGCTTCCCTCAATAACCTTGCAATAACCTTATCTTTTAGGTCTCAGCATAATTCCTGCATTAGTTTTCATAGTAGTAGATACTCAAGTGTGACCAGGACTTTTACATGTGGAGCAAGAGAGTCATGTGTTGATTGGGTTCCTAATTGCAGAGTTGCCAGGTTGCCAACAGAATCTACGCAGTGTTTTCTCAAAATGTTTTATCTAATCTCTGACCAGTTCTTCTAAGCATGAATCAAGATGTTAGGTCTTCAACAAGCAACATATTCTAAAGATTGCTCAAAGTATTTCTTCTGCTCAACTGGATTTTCATTGACCACACCAAATTCATTTTGAGTGGTACTGATCAACACTGAGAAGTGTTGCTAAGTGAACTGCTTAATAGGTATCTCTTGCTTACCACTGGCTGCAATTTGATTCACAGGTGTTTAACAAAACTGGTCCAGGAGCCAGTTGAGATAACATGCACATCATTAAGATAACAGGAAATACAGTTGTAATAATCATTAATATTGTAACGTGTGATCATGACCAGATACAGGACAACCTAATCACAATGTAATTTCTTTCTCTTCCTATAATTTATAATATGGTATTCAGCTTTGGTAATCAATAAATTAATTCAACAGTTATGTGTTTAGTGCTACTACATGAGAGGCTAAATTAGAAACAGCAGGATGTCCAATCACAAGCAAGGCATCAATTTGGCCTCAAGATTATTAAAATCTGTTATTCAGGAAAATATAACTTTTAAATCACCACCAAAAATAACAACAGCTAATATTTATTGAGTACATATTGTGTGCCAGGCAATGCTCTAAAAGCTTTACCTTTATTAGTTCATTTAATCCTCACAACAATTCTCTTATTCCATTTTATGGATGAGAAAACTTGCCTAAAATTACAAAATCATTTAGTAGCAGAGTCTGGATTCAAACTCAGACAGCTGAGATCCTTTGCTTAATGCCAGTATGTCATGAAGCCTCTCCAATAAAGAGAAAAATGAAATATGAAAAAAATGGGACTTGAAAGATGGAAAAACCATATCCTACTGCAAAAAAAAAAAAAAAAAAAAACACCAGAATTTCATGAAGTACATGGTTTTGGAAATAAAATTTGAACTATAATTGGGATTTCAACATGTAAATATAGGTAGGAAGGTAGCAAGGTAGAGTGAAAAGAGGAACAAAATCTGGAAGCCAGAAAAGAAGAACTGAGAAAATATTTTTGCTCTGGTGATCAATGATCACCTTCAGAAGAATGGCTTTAAATAGAAGCCACCTTGCAAGGGGCTGAGAATGGAAATGTGGAGTGTAGGCTACTCTTTCAAGATATTCGGCAAAGATGTAAGGGAGAAGCTATTGGTTAAAGGTGATAATGAGGTGGAGGATTTGCGGGGTTGAGAGAACTTAAACCTGGTGGGAGAGAGAAGAAAGCAGTGAAATGAGGCACTCAGTAAAGAAACAATAAAGAATATAATTGACTGGGCAAGACTGAGGAGGAGGAGAAGAAAAGGGACTTGATAAGAGCAAAAGCAAAGGGCAAGGAGGAGGGAATCATCTTTCTTAAAAATGGCAATGGAGAACAAAGTGTTAGATAAGTTAATATAAAAAAATATTGAGGAGCACAGAAAAAGCCACTATGATTTAAGAACCCCTTCTTAAGATATTCTGATTTAAGAACTAAAGGCATTCATAAATGATGATTTTCACCTTACTGCCTTTCCATGTATTTCCACAGGCAAAAATTATTGTTTTTAGCTATTTATTTATTGTATTACACAGAATCATTAGAGGGCTTGGGGGCCTTCCAGGTCAACATATATTTGTCAAGTAATTTATTCACCAAATATTTATAGAGACCTATTCTTTGCCGACACCATGCTAGGTGCCAAAAATATGGGATTGATAAACATAGAAATGACCCCTTCCTCCTAGAGCTTACTGATTAGTACAAGAAGCAAACAAGCAAAAGCATGAAGGAGTAATAGGTGTTACAATGGAGAAAGTTCAGAACGTAATGTGAGCACATAACTTGGGGTAACTAACATATTCTAGGAAAAATCAGAGAAGGTTTCCAGAAAAGGAGGAATTTAAGTTGAAATATTTGATAGTTTCCCAGACAAAGAAGCAAAAGTGCCAATTAAATCAAGCTGAAGTGTCATGAAAATATTTTGAACCTAAAAGTCACTAAAGTAGAAATGTTACAAATAGCGCCAATACTTCAGCTTTGAATTATCCTATCAGATCAAAAGCCATCCCTATCCTGTTATTCCTGTTATTCAAACTTGATTCAGTGTTTGCTTTTGAATATCTTTTTTGACCAGTATTTCTGGAGAGGCAAGGATTTCTCAGGGCCAGGAATCTTGGTACAAAAACAAATACCTTAACAAAGAGCAGAAGGTTTCTTCTTCAAGTACCTCAAAATCTACTGTGAGAGAAGCACCAGAGGGTGGCTACAAAGAGAAGGTCAATTTCAGAACCCCCAGCTATAATGGGCAATATGTTTTCCAAGTAGAAGACACACCCTGTCACCTGGGTAGGACACAGAAGGCCTCCAGGAAATTGGCCCAAGATTGATAAAATGCTCAGGTTTTCTTTTGGTGAGATTTTGGGTTTCATTTGCCTTCGTTTTTCATATGCTCTTGGCATACAACTTATACTTCACCAGGAAGAATAGATCCTGAAGAACTGTTTCCTCTGAGATAAAGGTAGAACCATAACTGGATTTCATAGGCAGGTATATCTTGGAAGGTGTCTTTAGAGGAAAGAAATTTAATGCTGTTCCAGGCAGCTCATGAGGTTGATTGGGGAGATGACTGGATGGTGGGGCTGGTTTTACAGCCCAAGAGCCAGAGGAACTTGAGACTAAGGTCTAGGAGCCATAAGGATGATACTCCTTTCATGTCATCATTTTTTTTTTTCTGATCTTAATGCCATCCTGAAGTCCAAAGCATCTTAAGTTCAATAAGCACCAGGTGAGGTCAGAGGATATTGATCCACATCTGTTTTCTAGTCTAGAGTCAGATATTAGCCCTCACTGAAGCAAAAGACTGAGTCTTTGCTCTGAGATTTGGCTCTAATGTTATCACTTATTTATAGTCAGTATTTTAGTGTTGTTTTTTTTTGTTGTGGTGGTGCTATTGTGTTTTTTTTTTCAGGTACGTGTGTGTTTGTGTGTGTACATGCATGTGTGTGGCAGGGGTGGGAGAGGAGTATTAATGCCTTGTGAATTTACTTATATATGGTCTTATTTTGCTCCCAGGATTCAGTCCCATCTCATATCTCAGGTTCTCATACCTGGCCACCAATGGAAATCAGTCTGATCTGTGCCAAATTCCAATATCATATAGGAACATTGCTGAACTTCTACTGCAATGGCCCCCATCCCCAACCTAACTTTCAGATAGTTCTATGTTTCATGATCAAGATACTAAACCATAAAGTTGCAACCCAACATCAGTTGTCTTAGTGTGCACCTCTCTTTTGCCTTCTACGAATACAGTTTTCTAAATTCACTGAAGACATTTTTAGCTTAAGTGGCAGAGGGAATTTATATCTGACCCCACAACATCTCAATCTAAAAGCCCACTAAAATTTCTTCTCAAGTACCTCTTCTTGGCCTCCTGGTCCTTTGGTTTCCCAGCTCTCCCCCTGCTTCTCTAGGGTTCATCATTTCTAATTATTACCCATGTTTTACTTATTTCTCTCTTTCTCTTTTAGGCAAAGCAAATTGATTTTTGTCCTAGGCTCTCTAAATTTGAATATTGACACTTAAAATATTCCATATTTGAAAAGATTCCCTCTTCTCTTCTCTCTCCACTTTTCCCTCGCACATATAGTGGAATAGGGGTGGTGGAAAAGGAAAAAGAGGAGAGACCAACAAGTTTAAGTAAGGAGTGAGTGAGATAGTAAGTCCAGAATCTCACAGAGTTACTGTGCCCCTAATCCCCCACTGGAATGTGTAAGGATACCTTCTTAAAAATGTAGAAATGACATTCATAAGAACTATATGGTATTGAAGGACATGATTTTAAAGGTTTCCCTCCATATTAAACAGCAACACCCACCATAAAAAGCTTCTCTGTCTTATTCCTTTGAATATACTATGGGTTAAACAAAGACCCACTTGGAAGATTGATTCCTCTCTATTACATGGATTTTACACTTTCATTTTACAACTTAGGAGAGACCTAAGCTGTAAACATCCCCCTGCTGAGGCCCATGGATGACCTGTCTTCTGTGATATCTTAGAGCTCTATCTCATTAATATTCTTAAATATTGTCTCATTTGAATTCCATGATAATACTGAGATGAATGATTATTCTCCAGGAATAATTATCTCCAGGTTTCCCAGATGAAGAAACTAAGGCTAGTGCAGTTTAAAATAAGTTCCTAAGGTCACAAGATAGGAGTCAGGACACCAACCCAGGCCTTCTAACTACTAATTTAATGTTTTTTTCTGCTTAGTTGATTGCTTGCTTGCTTTTCTGGTTTTTAGACATGCAATTTATACATTTTCTTTCCCATCAGAAAAATGGAAACTTTCTTCATAAATGTGGTTTGGGTCATACAACAATATAGTCATCCTGATCAGCACCAGGATCTGTACTTCCTAGTGTTTAAATCTCTCTCTCTGTGTGTGTGTGTGTGTGTGTGTGTGTGTGTGTGTGTAGCTCATGACTAATAAGTTGTAAGCAAACAAGAAAATGAGAAAGTGAAAAGGAGGACTAAGCAAAGATCATAGAGGAGATGAAGGCAAGATTTTTAGAAAGCTGGAGAAGCCTGTTTACAAGATGAACTTCTTTTTCATATCTTGAAGACATCCTGTGCTATCACCATAGGATATTTTAGCCCAAGCCTTTGCACACTAGCCTAAAGCTGCTCAATGCTTAAAGACATGTACAGTCAAGAGTACCATATTTCAGAGGTCACAGAAAGCTATGACAGTAAAGGTCATGTAGTTCAAACCTGCATTTTCAAGATGGGAAAAGTCTGGTCCAGAAAAGATAAATGACCCATACAAAATCATACACCAATTTATTTTCAGAGTTGAGATTAGAATTTAAAATGTGTGGTTCAGTTTTCTTTCTTTCTTTCTATGTTTTAGTTAAAACACCAAGATGTTTGCTTGTAAAAGTACATTCATTTGGGAACTTTCCCAGAACAATGAATTAGAATCTCTGAGAAGGCAGGATTCAAGTATGATTATTTTTTCAAAAGCTGACTAAGTGATTTTACAGCGTAGCCACGGGTGAGAATCGGTGTCCAGTCAGCCATACAATAAAATACTAACACTTTATGCAGATAATTCCTTTTAGAGTAAGACACATTACAAGATAATTTTTTTCATGTGTTATTTTTTGAGGAATATTTTTTAAGTCAAATTGACATTACCGGCAATATCCAATACAATAAAAATGAAGACTTTAAAAACCATTGTTTACTGACTTCACCAACAAATTTTTTACTTGTCTGTTAGTGGTAGTGCTAAACAGAGAAAAAATATCAATCATAGAACAATTCCTAGGATTTCTGTGAAATTTCTTTCAGTTTTCTAAATTTTTTATCCTCAGGGTCTGCAATGTAATTCAGATATCATCAAGGAGATTGAAAGACAAGAAAATTTTTTCATACCTGAGAAGAACATTAACATGAAATATTTTTAAAATAACATAAATCCATATGTAATCATGCAAAATTATGCAGATGGTTTAGCAGTAAAATGCAACTTCCTTGAATTAAAGAAATTCGCTTAAACAGATGATTTGTGGTTGTATGAGACATAGAATGTTTACTGAATAACAAACCTTGAAAGTTTGTCGAATGAATGGCTTTATGATAGTTAACATTTTATCTGTAAAATGTTGCTTAAGGAGCAGCCACATCGATGTAGGCAATGTGCAATTACATGCAAATAGGCGTTAGCTAAACATGAAACAGAAGTGTTTTAAATAGGGATAGCTGCATTCCTAATTCATCACCACTACGTGTATAATTAATACTCTGTGTATATGCATGAATGACAGAAGAGAGGAGGCTCTTCCATTATTAGGGCACAGCTCATGGCATATACAAAAAGAAGCAGCCCAAGAATCAGTCAGGGTCCTAATATTAAATAATGTTGGGCTCTTTTTACATTTTGTGATTATTGAATAATTATTTTCAGATTCTTCTGTTGATGAATTTCATTGATGGCATTTTTTATGTGACAATTTTAAAGCAAAATCTATTTTATAAGCACCATGTACAATAAAACAGTGAAAATTGCAAATGCTTTGGAGATGGAAGCTGAAAGACTGGCACACGTGATTTTCTTCTAAATGGGAAAACAATGTAGAAAGCTCTCTCTAACGAAAGAAACATAAAATCTAACTGCAAAGGGATATACATGAATGCTCTTTGAAAATAATCTGAGATCTGAAAACTCAAAAAAAAATATTTTAATGAAAATACATGAGAGCATCACACATATAGACACCCTCGCACTTTAGATGCACTAAATGTTGTCACAGGTAAAACCAATACAGTGTGGTGGTGAAGAGCATGACTGGGATAATCAGAATTGCCTGGTTTGAATCCCATCTCTGTCACTTATGAGCTGAAGGGCCTAGACAAAATCTTAACCTTTTTTGCCTTAGTCTCGTCCATAAAATGGAAATAAGAATCATACAGTCTTCATAGGATAATTTTGAGGAATAAACAAGTAAATATATTTTAAAGTACATAGTGAGTTAAAAATGTTAGATATGAATATTAACTATTATTGTATTTGTGCACTTTCAATTTTTTTTGCAACATCTTTAGATTTAAGAACAAATGTTAACTACCTTCATGTTCCTTTCCACCTATAGAAATGAATCTAAATGAGACCACAAATAAGAAATTGCTTTTTAATTAATCTACTCATCCAATTAGTTAATCAGCCATCCACACCTTTCACCCAACAGTCAAATGTTATATGAATTTTTAAACGTGTTAGAAAAATTTTTGGCATAAGAAAACCCTAAATTTATTAGGTAAATCAATGAGAAAATAATATTTGCTATTTAGTGGACTTTGAAACTTTCACAATTTTTATTTTCTTCTACTATTTAAACATGTACTGAAAGGAAAACAAGGGCGTTTTCCTTTTTGAATTCTTAACAAATTTTAAATTAAGAATAGGATTAGTCCAGAGGAAAAAAAGACTTTAAAAAAATCAATGATAGAGGCTATTTAATAAAGAAGAGTAGCAACATGTCAAATACATGTTCCTTTTCTTTATTTTGTCTCAAGCTAAATTAAAAGTTCTTTGATTTCAAGGGCTAAAAAAAAAAAAAAAGTATACAACCCCCACACACTTTAACCTGTATATCTGTACCTATCTATATCTATATAATGATGATTACAGAGACAGTCAATAAATATATGTTGAATTAATAAATAAATGGGAAATGTGCCTAAACAGCAACGTATTGTGTCGAGCTTTGGTCAGGGAGAAATGCAAAACAGTTACTGCCACCTAAAGGGTCTGGGGAAATATGGAGCCAAGTATTTTGCTTAGAATTTGTGTGCATTTATAAGGCATTATTTAACATATTTTTAGAACTATTATGAAAGATATAAATTCTTCATTGAAGTGGTACTTGCTAAAAAAAGCCCCCCATAATGGTTAACAATTGGCTAAATTTAGAATAAGTTCAATTTTTTAAAAAGTTAGCATCCATTAGAACAAAATCCATGTTCAAGGTCTCATATTTTGAATATCAAATTTAACAATCTGATTTTGGAAACTTTCCTAAATTTTTCATTGCTGTAGTTGTAAAAAAAGCAATCCAATACCATTCTATCACAGAGGTTCTTGCAAAGGATTAGCTAATAAAAGGCTTTAAACATTTTGTGTTATGTAAGTAGCTATGTTCAAGTTGTCAGTTTGAAGGGCAGTCATTTCATAATAAACAAGGGTCAGTTGCTGTCATAAAGAGAACTAATTTGATGATGAAGCAAAGAAAAGGAAGAAAAATGCTAAGGTTGTAAAAGTCCTTTCTGAAGTTAGATGCTGGTTCTTTAGGTAGAAGGCACCGGGCTTGATCTAGTGCTGCCTGTGATGGGTTTAGTGCTGATACCAATTTAGGGACTGTATGTGTATATTCCCAGACTAGGATTTCCAAACTTTTCTCTGAATAAGATCATCTTTTAATGTAAAAAAAAAAAAAAAAAAAAAAAATTGCTACCTCCTACCCAATAGTGGTTACATATTTGTTTTGTATTAATTTAAAAACAAATTCGATAAAGCCACCATGAATTTAGCATCAATTTAAAGTGAATGCATTTTACTAATCATAATCCAACCTGAATACATTTTTTAAAATAGTGTTAGACATTTTACATTAAAGTCTACAGATAATATTCAGATTTACCTTGGAAAAAATCCCAGTATTTCTCAAATTGGGAATTGCTGACCTGAAAATTCTGTAAGATGAATATTTTCTTCCCAAACTGTCCTATCTTCATATGTGTTTTATGCCTTTAAGAGGAATTACTATTGCACTTCATACTATGCATGTGTATGTATATAAACAAATGCTTGATGAAAATAGTTCCCAGTTATTAAAAAAGAATACTGTTTCATGGAGGCAGTGGCGAATCTCTGATGCGTCATGACGGAGTCACTCTTGAAAACTAATGGCTAGGAATTGAGTAAACATAGAACCAATAAAGAAAATATTTCTTCACACTCTATGAAATCAGCCCACAGAGAGCACATTGCTGTGGAAAATCTGGGGACAAGCAGAAGGATTTTTTCACGATGATGATATCTCATGCTTGCAAGCATCAGCTACAAAGTGAAAAACTTCCTCCCCACATATCAATATCATAGGGTTGACTGTTCTAGCATGACCCCATTCTCCCTAATGCATTCCCATCCTCCCTTCTTTCTTTTGCGTATAAAGCACACCATCATATTTGATGAAACTTGACATTAATCAGGACTAATAAGTTTTTCTTCCTGTCACTCCTTGCAAGTACCTTACAAAGTCACTGGGCAAAATAAGGAAATGCTCCCAGTTGACACCCCATGCTTTGGAATTATGCTTTCATTTCCTATGGGATAGAACATGTACCAGCAGTGCCTTTTCCTAATTCTAATTTATTGAATTTGTCATCCCTATGAATGTTCTCTGAAACTCCACCATATTGCCAGTATCATCTTTCTTGGATCCATCTGTTCTGTTACAAAAGAGCAGTTAAGTGAGGAGTCACTTCCTGTTTTCTTGATAAGATCAGAAGATAGACTTAGGAACTCAGAATCCTACTTCTATCTTACTGTTCATTGATTCATTTAACTCACAAATACTGACCACCTACCACCATCCTAAGCATCAGTGCTGAAGTAAGAAAATAGGAATGTTTACTGAGTTTGATACTATTATTATCCCTATTTTACATATGAGGACAAAGAGAGAGATTAAATAACTTACATGCAGGCATTCTAAATCCAGAACCCATGATTTTAACCACTGAAAGAAAAATAGTCTTTGTTTCCAACATGAGACTCATGGACATTAAGTGCACTTGGGGTAAGGGAGGAAGAGAAGAAAAGAAGGGAGGCGAAGGAGGAAAGGAGAGAGGGAGGGAAAGGAAGAGAAGAAACGGAATAATAAAAAGTAGAAAGGTAAGGAGTTATTAATATTCATCAGATTCTATTTTTCTGTTCCAATATGTATTGAGTACTGCTAAATTGGCTGACTGTATTAAGGCCCTAAGGCGGAATACAATAGAGTAAGAGAATTTATGTGTCCACACAGATCTAAACACTTCCTTAGGAGATACGACCTACAACCAAGAAAAATTAAACAGAAAGTACTTTCACCAGACGTGAAGTACCAGATCTAGCATTCTATGATTCTAGGGAGATGATAAACAATAAAAGCTGTCAGAGATCAAAATGAAAAGTGATCTGTGTCAGCTCAAGAAATCCAGCGCTCCAAGGGAATCATGACAAGGAGTAGGACTGTACTAGTGGCAGTAAAAGGCAGCCATTCTTCCAGAATGAGTCCACCAGCAAAGGCAAGGAAGTGGGAATAAGCAGAAGCATAATGAGTTTTCCAGTCTGGCTGGAGTCAGGCAATTTGGGGAACAAGTGGAAGATGACGCTGAAAAGACTACTGGGTTTTAATTTGTGGGAGGCCTTGCCCAAAAGACAATGGAAAGTCTTTGAAAGCTTTTGTACAGGGAAGTGACAGGATTGGGGCAGTTAAAATCAAAAGCAGCAGGCTGGTGGATAGGACACAGGACGGAAGAAAAATATAATTGATGGTTTTTCTTCATAATTACTTGACTTCAAGGCAATAAATGTCTGAATCACGTTGGAAGCAGAGGTGATGGGAAGAAAGGTGTAGATGTGAATGGCATTTCTGGACGGTGGCTGTCTGAATACGAAGGACGGTGATTGAGCAGTTCGCTGATAAACTAGCATTTCCGCACAACAGGCATTTATCATAGTGAGATTATTAAAGTTACACACACTCAAAGCTTATCAAAGCACCTACTGGGAACACGTGAGACTAACTTTGATTCAAGTTACGCCTGCCACCAAGAGCAACTAAAACCATCCACTAGCCCGCAGGGCAGGTGACCCCACAAAGCAAACCCACCCATCTGCTCCACGTTGCTTCCCACCTCCTCCTGCGCAAATCCCAGAAGGAGATGAAAAAGTCTGGGGAGTAGTCTCTGACTACCTAGAAGGGCATTTTATTTTTTATTCCTTAACCACGCTCAGGTGCTCCAGGGTAGATGACATCCGGACAGTCCTTCGGTCACTCCTCCCCCGCAGCCGGCCGATTATGAAACTGGGCACGTTTGTACCTCACCCCGCTTGTAAGTCTTTCGGCCCGAGGCCCCTCCCCTGGCTTATAAAGTCCTCAGCATCGAGCAGTTGAACTCACTTGCCTGACAAGCCCGGTGTCAGAGGGACGCGTCGACGCGTGGCCGCTCAAAGCACTCCGCGGAGCACCAGCCGTAGCCCCGCAGGCTCCGCCCCGACCCCGTGCGCTCCGGTCAGCCGCGGGCCGCGCAGCTTGAGCGCCTAGCGCGTTTCGCCGGTGCTCGCCGCCTAGAAGAGGATGGAGACGCGCCGCGCGGGACGCGTCTCTGCTCTGCTGCTCTGCCTGGGTAAGCCCCTGCCCGCCGCCTGCTCGCCGCCCCAGCCGCATTTTCCGCGACTCCAGGAGACATATAAAGCCTTGGACATTTAGGGACAAGTCGTGAGTTTTCCACAAAGCTAAAGAGTACTGCATTTAAAATGCCTCTATGTGAGTGTGTCTTTCCCCTGTGAGGGGTTCGTAGTGGTAGTAATCAGGAGTCAGAATTTATAAATGTCTTTCATTTATAAAATGAATTAATGGCGTGTATGTTATGAATGAATTAATATATTTCCTTAGGTAAAATAAAAAATCGAATGCTTTTTTTTTTTTCTTTTGAAACTTTGCTAGTCTTAGAAATCCAAAAGCCTGCGAGGCACTGTTAAAATTTTCCTATTTTTTCTTTCTCGTTTGGAATGAAATGATTTCTTCTTATGCCTTGCACCCAGTTTTCAAAAATCAAGTCTGGTTCGGTTTCCTGGAGCGGGGAGGGGGTGGCGTGGAAGAAAGAGGCATTGGCGCGCACCGGTGCCAGTTTGCTGGAGATCCAGACGCGACAGAATTAAAGGCTGCTCGCGGTACTTGGAGCAGGAG
>JAQZBX010009768.1:21819-45592 GCA_029593785.1 Cabassous unicinctus
AAAAAAAAAAAAAAAAGCCTTATTTATCCTTTCTGGTTAAAAAAAAAAAATCATTTCTCCCTAATTCCTTAAACTTAAAATTTGGAGCTGTATGTGAACATTTTAATAAAGAAATAAAAGTTACCAACCAATCTCACATTCTTTCTGGGGTTGCAATGAACCAAATTCCCCTAACACACTAACTCTGTCAGTATGTGACAGTTAATTTACTATTTTTGCACTCAGGGGTTGCGATCTAATGAAATGTATACTATACATAGTTGGAAGTTATCCAGAGTCTGAGTGCAGAAACAATTGGAAAATGGATCTGAAGTTTCTACCAAAATGGAGACAAGAATGACTTGCTATAAGATTCTCAGTAAATAAAGCGGTTTTGCTGTCTTGGTTTTGAAGCCCCTGTTAAAGAAAAAATATGACAAAGTTCACAGTCTTCCTAAAGGTAGAAATTAACCCAGAGGTCAGAAAGACTTAGCATTTTTTTCCCCCACCTGTAAGGTTCATCTGAACAATGTAAGTGTCTGTTCTGGGCAACTTATTGAATATTCTAATGCGAGACAGTAAGTGCATATGAATAACCTTGTTACTACTTAATGTGGTACTGCCTAGTGTGTGTGTTTTTGTTGTCATGAAAGTGTTTAACTCCTTTATTGCATTACTTAATTATAGTTCACCTATTTCATCAGCTGCCAAGCCCATTTCCAAATGAGCTAGGTCAGTTTCTGTTTTCCCAGTTTGTTTAGATATTTCCCTGCCACAAGGAAAGTTCCTGCTTGAAATTCTATATCATATCTCCATGCTCTATTCAGATATGCAGGTACAAAGTCTTATTCCAAAACACATGGAAAAAAGGCAAGGGCACCGGGTTTTTTTTTTGAAATTGCTTTATTTCCCCAAACAAAAGAATAGCAAGATATGCTTTTCCCAAATATTTGTCCTTCAGAAGAAGGGGGTATTTATTTTAGATTTCATCAAACATTTTATTATTTTTGGCCAGGTAGCTTTTTTTGGAATTCATATATGTTTGTAATTATGGAAAAATATAGATCCTTCAGTTTATCCCTAGACCCCCAACACCTGCAGATTTAGACTGCCACACACACATAGACACACACACACCAAAGTCA
Source organism: Cabassous unicinctus (assembly GCA_029593785.1). NCBI lineage: Eukaryota > Metazoa > Chordata > Mammalia > Cingulata > Chlamyphoridae > Cabassous > Cabassous unicinctus. Next base: position 22,944 of record JAQZBX010009768.1, read on the forward strand.
TCTGGTTACTTTTAAATTTTATATGTTGATATTAAGGTTCTTGCTTTATGGATTAGGAAACTATGACCCAAGGTCATATAGAAAAGCCAGGCCATGCTGAGCGTTCACACCTGAGTTTGCTAGCACTTTTAGCCTACTGAGCATTAAGTAAAAGGGTTGAGATATTCCAAAGCAGATAACACATTCTAAATAGCCTACAATTTTAGAGCTGAGTTATTTCTAATCTTGTGATTGTTCCAGAAAGAAGAGGAGACATTTTTACCTTGAGGTCTGCAATTATATTTAGACTCTCAATCTGAAATCAAATATTTTCATTGATCCCCAGAAATAATGGAGAGAATCCAAACATGTTATGTTATGAGCATGTTCCTGAATGTCATCTCCAAGACAAATTAGCCCTACTTAATTGCACATGGAGAGGGAATTGAGCAGAATAAACATTCTTCCTTGAAAATATGAGAAGCCTTATCTCCCCGAGACAGTGGGCTTGCCTTAGATCTTCTTTGTTGACCCTGATAGTTTATGAGCTACCTGAGTCTTGGCACAACCTGAGATGACACATCACAGGCAGAAAACATAATGACAGGCCTCTCCTGTCTGATTTTGACCCTAGCTGCCTTCCTCAATGGCTTGCCACATAAGGAGCTTGGGTAATTGGGTGTCTGGTTCAGCACTAGGACCCACATCCAATAGACAGGAAGGAAACTAACAGTTACCACATGCCTACTGTGTGCCAGCCCTGTTGTGTGTTAGGTGCTTTACATCCATCATCTCATTTACTTCTTAAGAAAACCGTAGGCGGTAGGTATGACTAGCCCTCTTTGACAAATGAAGAAACTGAGACAGTGAAGTCAAATACCTTACAAGAATTTAAAGACAGTAAACAGCAAGGTCATACTGTTACAACGTGTCCAGAGCCAGAGGGTCTTGGGTTATCAGGAGCATAATAAAGTTAACAGGTTCTAATAGGGAAATTCCAGACTAGTGGGGCTGCCCCAGGGCTTAGAACCTGTCATGGAGAGCCACCTCTGCAGGAATGGGCCTTCTGACTCCTTTTTGGTATCACTCAAAATCAACCATAGGAAACTTTGTGACTATCTTCCTTATCTATGCTAAAATATGCTGTTTATATGTAACCTACATTCATCATTTTCAATCAACACAGTTCTCTGGATATCTGGATATGACTTTTATTCTAAATCAGTGATTGACGTTTTTGATTGAGGCCTTTTTTCTGTATTTTCCAAGATGCATGTTAAGTAAAGCAATCAAGGAGGATATATTATATCAATTTGTACCCTGTATCTTTCTATATTATTGTGAATTGAATATAGCATCTGTAAGGGACCAAGTTAGAATCTGCAGCCCATCCCAATTAACAATGAGGAAATAGGCATATTTCCTTGTTTAAAAAATACAGCACAAATATTCATGTAATCACTTTGGCAAAATTGAATTTGAATATCTTCTGTCCTTTTTTGCACAATGCACACAGAGATGTGAATGTCAAGTAAGAAATCTTAAAAGACTATCAGTGAAGGTCTGGTTTTTCCATCTATGGATCTTCACTCTGAATATAGGTCTATGCAAATCACCTAATTAATGTGGAGGTAACTGCTGTTGGGAACATTCCATTGAAAGACAATGGCAAGTCTCCCCTAGGCTGTAATAGGAGTGATCCTCTCTGGAGCGGCCTGACCGCCATAGCCTTGGTATGGCAATTCTAGAACCTTTGAGAAAGGAGGTAGTGCAACAGACTCAGTGTCTTCTGGCAATGCAGTTTATGTAAGACTGGGGTGTCTGGTTACACAGCAAATAAATATTCAGTGACATTGTAGGTTAAAGTAATGATTTAACCAGGATTCTATTTATAATACAGGGGATGATTTGATAATTGTATAGAGAAAAATGTTAACCCTTAATTTCCTGGGGCAATAAGCCTCAATTTTAATTTTGAGACATGAAAATGAGATAAATGCATATCTTTGTGGAAATCCTCGGGATGGCAGAAAAGTCTCACTCTCTCTATATATACATAGATATATATGGTGGAACTTTATAGGTATTATTTTTATAGTTATTGAATTAAGAGGTATAGGTCTTACATACATAGATTTCATACCCAGTTCTTCAGAAAAAAATTATTTCCCTCTGAGCCCCAGTTTTCTCATCAGTAAAATGGAGATATCTCTTTCATCAGGTTACTGTATATGAATTTGATGGATATGATGATATTGGAAAATAATAGAAAGCACATTTAAAATTACAACTGCTATCATTCATCATCAAAGTGCTTTCTTACAAAAAGCCTCATTTGATCCTTTCAATAACCCCTTTTTGGCCAGGAAAGGTATTAGTCCCATTTTGAAAATGAGGATTCAGAAGGAAATGAGCTACCTGGTATGTAAGGGTCCATGTTTGAACATGCTGTACCTTCTGTGATAGACGCCCACAGCTCAGTCCTCACTTCCGATGAAACTTGTACTAAACCTTTAGAACTGAAGAATAGTGTCTCTTGCTTAGGCAAGCATTCTCTGGTAAGACCCTCCACCTTTACCTCACCACTCAAAAGTATGCCCCCTCCCAACCTAGCCCCCGTGTCCCCATTTCGCCTCTCTCGTTCTTTGTTTAACACTGTTTGTCCTTACTCGGGCTTTACTCATCATTTATCATTTGTATTATGGTAGGCTAAGAGTAAAAGTAAAGGTTTGCTGGAGGGATGTTTAGGTTGATATTCTATTCAGAGTTCGCACCACTATGACTTCTTTCAGTCAGCTGTTTGAAACTTTGCTTGAAAAGCAAAATATTTTGAGACCAAACAGTATCTTCTGAAAAGTTAATTCTGTTGTTTCTGATAAGTTCTAATAATTTTCTGCCCTCTCTTCCCCTTTTCTATCTCTTAATATAATCAGTAGTCACTGACAGTATGCCTACTAAAATTTCAGTATATCTGCACTGTGTGTGTGTGTGAGAGAGAGAGAGAGAGACAGAGAGAGAAACCACTGGGCAGTGATATGACTGAATGATGGACAGCCAGTGGGAGAAAGAGAAGCATTATTTTAGAAATGAAAAAACCTTGGCGTACTCTCATCAAAACTCGATCTCCCCTTCCATCCCACCCCCACTACGAGACTGTTTTCAGAGTTAAGAGAACTCTGTTGCAGGGGGATAAACTTAGTATCTGAGCTAGAACAGGATCCCGTAATACATGAGTCTAATGCATGGTTTCTCAAACTCAGCACTACTGACATTATACATTATAGACGGAATAAATCTTTGCTGGGGGGTGGGTTGGGCTGCATTTAGCTCTGTTGGCTGTTTGGCAGCAACCCTGGTCTTTACCGACTAGGTGTCACAGGTGTCAGTAGCATGTGACACTCCCCCCCTCCCCCCACAGTTGTAACAACCAAAAATGTCTCCAGGCTTTGCAAAATGTACCTGGATGGCAAAATTGCCTCTGGTTGAGAACACTCGGCCTAATGTATTTTCCATTTTTATGACACTTTGCCCCCCCCCGCATTAATTCACAGTCTGGATAGTTAGTGTTTGAGTAATCAAGCAAATAAAATTAATATTAATGAATGGCCCCATGCAAATATAAAGCTTAGAGTATTTTATTGCCAATTTTAGTACCACTTACATTTCATGATAATTGTGAATAACTTTTTCTGGTTGATTCACCCGTCCTTTTTTTAATTACTGCATTGCTGACCACTCCTTTTAAAACTGCTCTTTTAGCTCCCAGTGAACCTTCTTTTTTCCCCCAATTCATTTTCCTCTTTCCTGAGCTGTTTCTGTCCACTCCCTACTAATTTCTCAAAGTTCCATTATTTTCTTGGAATATCTAATTGGCTCCCATGCCTTTAAAGGTCCTGTCTCCTGATAATGACATTCAGAGAGACTTCATCATCGACTGCATTCTTATTCTTTAACTCTAAGATCTGTATTCCCAACTGCCTCACGAATATAAATAGATGATATTTGAGCTTCAAATTCAAATTAGTTTACTCATTATTTCCTTACTTCATGCTAATAGCTGCAAAAGACACGACAAACCTGCTGTCCTGCCTGTTTCCTATTCTTTTAATGGCTCCAGCTTCCTTGGTGTTTTCTGGCCAGAATCTTAGCATTACTCTCCTTTCCTTACCACTCCCATTAATTCTGTGTTGGGCAGGAACATGCCTTATTCACCAGTTTTCCTTTCAGCACCTTGTTCAGTATCTTGAATATAGAAAAATCTCAAAATATATTTATTGAATAAATAACATTTAAGACATAGAGTTACCAAAAGTATGGACTAAGCTGCCCTCCTCCTTCTTTTCTGTTTATCAGGCATAGCTAACGCCTTCCCACCCTATTATACTATGGATGCATCTGTGCCTGTCACTGAAGTCAAGGTCTCAAATGTTAACCAAAAATACATTTTCATGAAATAAAATTCCTTGGAAGCTTACCTGCACTAATTGCATTATGTGTGTTCTCTGAATGAAAAGTAATTAACTTTGAATCTTTAAAATTATCTCTTGTACACTTATTTCCTCCTCTCTTTTAAATTTGTGTGTGTGTGCTCACTGGTTAAAACTATCCTTTTGCAAATTCATGTTAGTCAATCTACTTCTATAAAGAAAACATGATAGTCAGTAAACTTCTAAAAGTGCCATTAAGTGATCAACGTTCCGTCCTTAATGTAACTATAAAGGAAAGAAGGTAAACAACAAGCACTTATCATCCACACACATTGTTTCCCTCAGGAGATTTGACTTTTGAAGCAATAATGTAATAGTAATTTAAATTTCTGAATTGGATATATAGAGATAGATGTTAGAAGCAAGATGGAAAGGAATAAAGGGAAGCAAAGTTAAAAATCCCTCCAGTATAAGATTTTTTGCAAGCAAAATAATTCCTTCCATCTGCCCTGTAATATCTATGTCCCCTCTCAGCCTGGAGCAGTCAGAGCAGACATCATCCTAAATCCCTCAAGACTGAGGAATGAACAATCATAAGGGGCGAGTGTAACCATGGACCAAAGTAGATTCATTGGTATTGTAGTTATTATCTTGTGTTAACAGAAGAACTTGTAACATTGATATAAAGATAGTGGTTGCCAGGGGTTCAGAAGTAAGGGAGAGGGATGAATGGGTGGAGAACAGGACGTATTTGGGGCAGTGAGATTCTTCCTGTTTGATACTGCAATGATGGACGTACGACATTACGCATTTGTCAAGGCCTATGAATCTACAGCACAACGTGTAAACCATAATGTAAACTACAGACTTTGGCTAGTAGCAGTGCTTCAATATTGTTCATCAACTGTAACAAATGTACCACACTAATGTAAGAGGTCAGTAATAGGGAAAACTAGGTGTGGGGGTGTCTGTGGGGAGGGTTATATGGGAATTCCTTATACTTTGGTGTAATTTTTCTGTAAAGGTAAATCTAAAACTTCTATAAAAATAAAGTTTAAAAAATGTTTCCAGTAGAACATTTGAAATAATACTCTAGAGGTTGAGTGTTTGACTTTTGGGTGTGGCGAGCCCCATCTATAGAGCTCTTAGTCACAAAATTCCAAAACCCCAGTATTAGTATGAATTGTACCCTTTATACAAGAATGGTGCCTGTCCTCCTGTCTTATGGAAGCACTTCTGTTAGGAACAAGATTTATAACTTTAAATCAATTTTTAGTGTAAAATGATATCATTATATTTGACTCATTGATTCTTGATTTGAATAGTTTTAAAGATCAAGTTGTGTGACTAAAATATATAAGCACTTTGAAATATGATTTATAAGTTACTGACAAAACTGAAGAGGATAATTTAATCCCTATGAATGGAAAAAGCTTGACATATTAGATTTTTTCTTGCCACTTGATATTTTAAACTCAAAATTAAAAGTCATACTGTTTATGAACCTTTATTGGATCAACCTTTGGTTCCATGCTGTTTTATTTCAAATCATTATGGTTGGTTTTTGTGTTTTCCTTTTAACAAAGCTTAGTTATAAGATTGACATTGAAAAATTGTAGGAAGAGAAGGGTTACTGGTAGAATGCAAAGCTTTTATCTATACATTTTTATTTTTTTTCCTCAGAAAAGTAGACTGTTCTACCAAGCACTGACTAGTGATTTTCAGTACCTGATGTGATAAGGAGTTTACAGTTATTTTAACCAAGGTTAAACAAGATCTTACCTAATAGTGAAGTTTAATTTAAAACAAAAAGAGACCCAAAAGTGTGAAGGCACATTCCCTTCTTGAAAGTACACAAGACCTAACAAGCCTACTGTGTTACAGACAAATCCTTAAGTTACAGATGACATGGAAGAAGGTAGAAAACTAACAGTCCATGAGTAGGTTGGTGTGTGACCACAGCAAAAGTGTGAACAAAGCGGATTTTGCTGCCTGTTCAGGCTGGGTAAATACTATGATTCATTGTGAGTTTGCTGTTCCGGTCTAAATATTTTAGAAGATTTAATTGGGAAAAAGTGATGCATTCCTTTTGTTCTGTAATCGCTCTCCTTTTATTTTAGGTCAGTTTTATTCACTTGATAGTCTTTCAGGAGACCAATTTTACCCCCTGAGAGTTAGAGTTGATGTTGCTCTCCTGGCTTGTTCAGCCAACCACTGAATCCCAGTTTCCTCCGTATCAGCTTCCTTTGAGATGAGCCCCTCAGAGCGGCCATTAGGAAGTAAGATCAAAAGAAATCACGTACAATAAGGACTTTTTCCTACATCTGGCATTCCACCTAACTATTGGGCAAACACTTCTTAGTGCCTCAGGGCCCACAACCTTTAATGCTACCCCCATTCAGGTGATAGTATGCAACCTCTCCCACACCCGGCCCCACAATTGTGTAAGGGTGTAGGCTCAGCCCTGACTCACAGGGAAGAGGTGGTTTGTATCCTGTGAGTCACTGACACTACTTCCTGCTGGCACATTTGAGATTTCACTTACATACAATCTCTAAAAGGTGAAGGTACAGAGATGCATAGGAGATCTTCACATTCCCAAAACCCATTTGGAAATGTGACAGAAACAATGGTCTCTAAAGGGATTTTGATTTTCATAGCAGCTTTGGAATAGATTTCCAACTGCCAGTTTTCGGTTTACAGATCATCTACCCTCTATCACCTTGTATCTTAGTTATCATTGTGGTGCTTGCCTCTAGACCTGTTTTTTTTGATACACTGACACTATCAAAAATCTTTAGCATTGTAGTGAATTATTATCACAGCAGGCATCCTTGGTTAAGGACCAAAAGCTCAAATATAATGTCTGTAATTGAATCACAGAGAGATTGTAATGTTCAAAAGACACTAAAGGCACAAAAAGAAAAAAAAAAACAACAGAAAGATTAAGGAAATGTGTAGATATGGCTTTAGCATCTATTCATTCCTGTATGATTTTTTTCAATAATTATTCTTAAGAATGATAGGGTAGTGGATATCGGCATACTTAGTGGGGAGAGTTTTTCAATCTTCTGATCAACCCCACTTACTTTTATACTCCAGTTTGCAAGGGCCCAGGGCAGAAAGAAGCAAGGCAAAGGAAAGCTTGAGAACCAGTTTTAAAGCAATAGAGCTGTGTATATGGACACATGACTTAGAACTAATTTTGCTGTGTTTTCATTTGAGAAGAGCATTTAAAATCATTTATAATTTCATCTACAAAACAGTCTGCTGTTAGACTAATGCAGCAAGTCTCACAGAAACCATCCTGAGTGATGGACTGTGTCCAAGGAAGCGTCACAGGTAAGGAAAGCCCGGTTTTCATAGAGGCACACCCTAGGCCGAACATTCTTTAATTAACAAAGACAAATATTTCACCTGTGGCCTGAGCAACTAGAACAAAGTTCCCTACTGTGGAAAAACTAACAACACTAAAAACCTTGAATAATAATAATGAAAAAAAAAAAACCAACTAAGAAGGAACACCCCACAACAATTAGCTGGATTCTATAATAATCACAGGTCGCAGTTGTAAGCAGTTCCAAACAGGAAAGGCTGGTCTCTGGTTTTTGGAAAGGACAGAGAAACTAGCTTCAAATGTGCATTTTTCCCAGCGGTCCTTTCCTGGTTGGGAAACTGGTAACGTCTCCCTCAAAGCATTCCTCAGTAGAAGCATGGAGGGATAGGAATATCAGAATACAAAACACATAGCTAGAAATCAGGTTTGTATTTGAAAAGACTGTATAAGTTAAAGGGTTTAATTCTTTAGTAGTGAAAGTGCCTGGCAAAATTATATTGAGAATTACAACAAAATTCACTCGGTTAAGAATCTTGCTCATCCTCTCAAAAACTGTGTGGAACGTAATACTCTTTTAAATTCTATTCAACTGACAGAGGAAATCCAGAGTTTAGCCATTTTTTGTCACTTAAGAACAATGACTTATTTTGTCTGTAAGAGCAATTGAAGTAGCATTTATATTGTAGGAGAAACATGAAGCGTGGAGGAGATAGCTTTAAACTTTTCCAGAAAAAAAAAAAAAAAGTATTTTCACATCATTGAAAAGTGATCTGACTTGATATCAAAAGATAGATTCTTAACTCTTGTCTCCTTTGGTCGCTATATATGTGATCTGGGACAAGACATTTAATTTAATTGCACTGAGGTGGTTCTATTTCCCAGGATTGTTCTAAGTGTCAAATGTCAAGTTATAAAAATATAAACCATGATGCTGATGTGCAACTTGGTTTTCACTACCCAAAGAAAATACAATTTTCTTAGTAGATACAAGCTTTGTCTGATTAAGGAGAGATAAAAAAAAAAAAAACAACAACCCGGTATCACATAAATTAGTCATTCTTTAAAATATCAAACTGCAAAGAGATTTGTAATCTTATTACAGACCAGTAGAGGGCACTACCCACATACACTGTTAAAACTAGAGGCTCAATTTTGAAATATTGCACTGTTGAGTGTCAAAAAACAGATACTTCAGAAAAATATATTTTTAAAAAATTTCCCCAGAATTAAGGTATAGAAAATCAAGATGCAGAGAAGTTTATTAAATTTGTCCAGCATCACATAGCTCAAGTTTTCTCACAGGATTGCCTTTCCACTGTACTCTGCTGTTTTCCTATGGGTTTAAATTCTCTGCACCAATTACAATGACCCTGATTTGTTATGCATAATGCTCATTACACTCTACTATTGCCCACTTCCAAACTCTGTAATATGGCCCATTTTCAGCATAGCTATATACCCTTGGGAAAGTTACATCAACTCTTTATGCCTCAGTTTTCCCATATGTCTAAGGGAGATAATAATATCTTCCTCAAAGAGTCATTGAGGATAAAATGAGATAATATAGATAAGTCAGGTGAAATCGTGCCTGGGAAAGAGTAAGTGTTCAAGAAACGTTAGTTGCTGCTAACTATACTGAAACTATCACCATTAATAGTCTTTATGTAACAGCTACTTATATAGAATGGAAAGAATGGTTGAAGTGCAAATACCTGAGGCTTAAAAAGAAAAAGCTAAACTCTCTTAAGTAAACTTGCATGCAGTTAAAAGGATTCTTCTTATCCTGTTTTCTATGCAGTTCAGAAACTGCTTGAGTCATTCTGATGCCTCTTTTCAAACATTCATATTTTCATTGGAGACAAACCATGAAACACTCTCAATGTGCTGACAGAAACTGGATTCTAGGGGTCAGTGTGGTTCATCAAGCATGTGCGTTCCTTCCCATACTAGATAATATACATTATGGTTTTATTAAATAAAGTATATTCTAGTGTGCAAAACAATGCAAAGGGTAACTTAAGCACTTAAATCAACTAAAATGAATGTTTCTTAGCTTGAGTTTCCTATTTAGTTGTTACCATAAGTGAACCTGATTTTTATTTGAAGGCTTCCTTTGTGATGGGGCTTATCTTGGTATATTGCTCTGAATACATTATTTGAAGGGAGTAAAACTGGAGCTTTAATTCCTAAACTTAGGAAATCAGACTTTAAAATAAGGTCTTCAAAAAGGTGACTGTGAAATGTTCAGAGTGGGTCAAATCTGTAATTATAAATATAATGCCAAGTCTTTTACTCCGGGACTGGGAAGTGAGGTAATATATTTTCAATTATGCTTGTTTCTATTAATTATTTCCTTTTATGATTTCGATGGATTAAATCCTTGAAATAACTAAAAGAACTCTATAAGTACTCTGTGGCACTCTGTAATCTATATAATACTCTAGGACTCTATAAATGCTACAGTTATATAGAAATATGATTAAGGTTTTTTTTTCCTGAAATTTTAATTATATATTTGGTTTTTCTCTGTTAATAGGTTTCCATCTTCTACAAGCAGTTCTAAGTACAACTGTGATCCCATCATGCATCCCAGGAGAATCTGATGATAACTGCACAGCTTTAGGTAAACCCTACTTTGTCAATATTTCATCAAAGGATTATACATTTTTTAACATAAAATTAAACTCTAAGACCAAAAATATGTGGCACTGAAAAAGAAGAAAATAGCTGCTGTAATAAACAAGACTTAACTGGCTTAAAAACCCACCATAGAACTAAACTCTCTTGAATTAACTAATAGCTTTAGTTTGCAATTTGCTTTTGGAATGATTAGTTTGATAATTATTTTGATGTTGGAAAAAAGTGGACAACTTTTGTCTGGAAAAGTAAATAATACCTACTGTGGAGGGTAATGGCTTTTTGTGTGTGAAAACTTACATTTTCTATCCTTAAAGGTTGTCTTTTGAAAATTAAATTCTCAGGTTTAGAGGTTTTTTTGTTTGTTTGTTTGTTTTTAAATCCCACTGGATATTTTCCTTTTGGTTCAGATGTTTGTTTATTGGTCTAGGGAGTGTGATCACTAAAATGACTTCCTACTCCTGAAAATTCTCCTCACCTGATTGGCCATCTGATCTGCTTTTTGAAATAGCTCATAGGTTACTGTTATGAAAGGGTGATTAATGCTTCAAAGAAGGTGACAGAATATATTCAACTTTCCATTGCCTTCACAGTTCAAACAGAAGACAATCCACGTGTTGCTCAAGTGTCAATAACAAAGTGTGGCTCTGACATGAATGGATACTGTTTGCATGGGCAGTGCATCTTCCTGGTGGACATGGATGAAAATTACTGCAGGTAAAATGCTAAGAAAAAAGCAAACAAACAAAAAACATGCAAACAAGAAACAGTTTACTTTAAACTATATGTCTCCCTCTCTTATTTTTTGAAGTTACCCTATATTTCCATGGGCTATTTGAATGCAGTCTGTATGCACTATTAGAAATTTTGTCAACTGGATTTTTAAAAATTAGTACAAATTTAAAACTAGCATATTACATAATCAAGGCAAATAGTAATTTTCAAGTTGTAGGGAAACTTCAGGGGTTCAGAACGGGGAGGGCTTCAAATGGCTTGTTCCACACTGCCATGCTAGCAGCTCCACTTTGATCTCTTCATTGAACTTCTATATAAGCTGTTTTTTTAAAGAATTGATTACCCTGATTTAGAGAAAAACCACCCCAAATCTACACAACTTACAAAACACCGTCCTAGATTGTCAACCACCTTGGTAGCTGAACCAGGATGTCTTTTTAATACCACAATTTAGCCCGAGTACTACAGGGAGTTCTTTTATCAATGTCAGCCCCACTCTAAGGTCTATCTTTGAATTCATCTTTACAACTTTTGGCAAACCTTGTTGGTTTCTTGCATTGCAATGTGAAATTCGTTCTCACAATTAATCCATAACCATGATATTTTTCTAAGGAATTGATTTTTCTCTTGAATTTTCCTTTAGGTGTGAAGTGGGTTACACTGGTGTGCGATGCGAACACTTCTTTTTAACAGTCCACCAGCCCTTGAGCAAAGAATATGTGGCTCTGACTGTGATTCTTGTTATCTTGTGTCTTGTCTTAATTGCTGGTTCATTATACTATTTCTGCAGATGGTAAGCTATTTTTTTTTACATTCTGCTTGTATAAACTGCTTGCATCTTTCATGAGAGCAGACCTTTAAATTGGGTACAAATAAGATAAAATGTTACTTGGGGGATAAGATGCTATCTTTATCATCTGCACTGATGATATCTACAGAGACATTTTAGAGTCAGAATACCTGCATTTGACTCTATTATTAGCTCTGTTACTTATTACCTGTGTGACCTTATGCAAGTCAAGCTTCAGTCTAAGTTCCTTCCTCTAAAAAACACATATGGACATTCTTATCCTTCATTAAAAATAAGGCTGTTTTAGTATCAGATATGATAATGTATGTGAAAGTAAACCATAAGGCACGATTCCAATGTTATACTTTGCCACCTGCATTTAATTCATTAGGACCTAACTTTGTATTACGTAAAGCATAGCCATGTAAATTAATAACCCAAGAGGCTTAGGATCTTAAAATTTAAGACAGTCTAGTAGAAATGAGTTTCCAGACAATTCTAAAACTTAATGCTAAAAAATGGTTCATAGTTCCTTAAACAGTCTTACCCTGTCTTCCTGTGCAATATTGTGAATATGCTGATAATTGGGAAAGAGAATGGACATTGAAACTACTCACAGTATATTAGACCATCAGTTTTTTAGGGCTAGGATCAGGGTATGGGAACTGAGTGTGTTAGTTACTTACAGTTGCTCTAAAATTATCTTCATGAAATCTTTCTTATTTTTTAAACTTGTACATATTGTTCAGTGTAGTTGGATTAATGATGAATGTTTTTTGCTGAAAGTAGAGCACTTCTATTTTTGAAGGTCTGAATGTGTGCTGCTTTTATAATATTAAATTTATTTTGTCCATATTTTATTCTAAGTATTCATCAAATGATAATGCCTTCCTAATTGGGTATAATCACAGAACAGAATATTACTGAAACCAAAATTAACCTGAAGGACCTTTGACTTTATAGATGGGGAAACAGAGACCTAGAGAGGTAAATTGACATGGTTATATAGTTGACAAGTGGCAGAACCAAGTTAAGAACAAAAGCTTTCCAATCCAGTACTCTTCCACTAAGCATAGGCATTATGCAGCCTCCTCAAGGCCACATGCCTCATCTCCTAAATGCGTTAAAAAATAAGCACAGAATATTAGGAAGATAACTTAATAAATGAGTGAATGGAGATTCTGAAGTTTGCTAGATCTTTGCTTAAATCCTAACTGTGAGACTTGGGCAGGTTACCCAGCCCATATGTGCTTTACTTTCTTCCTATGTAAAGTGAGGATAATGGTAAATGTGAGGATAAAATAAATAATGTGTGTGTAGCATTTAGAGCATCGTCATTTGCCTAATTAGTGCCTCATAAATATTAGTTTTGATTGGTGATAACATATCAATATGATGGGCAGAATAAAGTATTGTAGATGTTTCCTACTACATCCTTAGATAGTAGGGAAGGAAGGAAGGAAAGAAGGAAGGAAGGAAGGAAAAAGAGAAGAGAGCAGAGGAAAAGGAGAGGACAAGGGAAAAGAGAAAAAAGAAAGAAAAGAAGAGAAAAGAAAAACCCAGGCTTAAATGTAGTCATGTGCCACTCCTGGAAAGATGTATTATATACATTCATTATCACGCTAAATCCTCTAAGAAGTCCTGTAGTCAAGAAACTCTTTTAATTGTGTTTCACCAGTTCCTCCCCAAATTATTTGACCATAGGCCGTTACCCCTTGCCCCCTCTTTTCACCTTTGTCATTTTGGAAACACTCTGTTATATACCTTTTGAGTTGATGCATCCGTTTTTTTGTTAATGTACTTTGTTCTTATTAACTATAGTGCTAACAGTTTCATTTCTTAATGCTTCCAGGTACAGAAACAGAAAAAGTAAAGAGCCAAAGAAGGAATATGAAAGAGTGGCCTCAGGGGCTCCAGCATTACCACAAGTCTGACTGACACCATCAAGTTTATAGTCAGGGATGCACAGTATGCCTGGTTAATGTTAATATTCCTATTTTATTAATATTATTTATGTCAGTCATATCTTAGGTCAGCAATGGTGTATTTTTAATATACTTGGAAAATATTTTTATTTTTGTTTTATTTTTGAGAAACTATTTGCTAATGTATAATGTACACAAAATATTTAATATAGAAGCCAATTGATATTTTTTTTAAAGATATCATTTCCAGGGCTAAATGCCTTATTAAAAGTTTCAGAGGTGATTCGCCTACTGCAAAGGAGTGAGAAATGTCCAGTAGATTGCTTAGAAATGTCGACAAATGACAGATTTCTCAAAGCCTAAATATATAGTAAAATCGATTTAATAAGTATACTTTTCCCTACTATTAAAATCAATGATAATTGGGTTGGCTATATCATAGTTTGATATATGAGGTGGCCATGTATTTGATGTATTATTGTGCCATGTATGAGGATAGTAATTCATTGGGAATTGGGGAAAAGCAAAAACAGGTTCTGTGCTGAGTACCACATGCTTGAAACAAACAAACCTGGGAAGGACGTGCTCCATCCTCTCCAATCTTCAGCAATGATGTGATGTTTATCTGCCTAGAGGGGAAGTGTACAACTCCCACAACTCTTGTGGGTGCCCATTTAACAGATGCATCTTAAGTAAAATGAATTGGAAAGCTTAATTTTATATCATCTTTTCTGTAAATAGTGGGTATTTTATAGATCTACAATGTTGCTTTGTTTTGAATAGTACAACATTTATGTGAGGTAACTTGTTTATCAGACAAATAGAAAAAAAATCCACACTTAAATCCCAAATTTGTGCTTCTTTTTTAGAGTATTTATTTTCACAGGAACTTTGCTGAAGAATTCTAAGATTAAATCATGGTCTAAAATTTGATGGACTAATCATTATTTTAAAAAATAATGTAGGGCATATTACCTAGGGGTAGAAATCCAGTTATTTCATTTTCTATGCAAAAAAAGTTTTAACTTAAAAGCAACTTAGTAAGTAACTTCTTTAAGATTTTAAAATTATATATTGAAAATTGTATCCTGAAGCAGGGAGTAAGAAAAATAGGAAAAATAAAAATCATAGGGTATTTTTCCAAATGAGCAAACTAATTTGGAAGCTTTTAAAATTTAGAGACTTAACCATACTTCCTTATGGAGGTTGACATGAAACCAGGGGCTTCTTTTTCATCGTTTGTTTATTTTTTTGGAAGAGACTAAGGATTTTTCTGTGCTCTGAGCCCATAGAGCTCAGTGAGTTAACAAGAATACTTTGGTCAACTGCTGAGCTCATGCTAGGCTCCCTCATTGAATGTTAACCCTTTGGGTAGTATCTCTCTGGATCACATACTAGGTCAGGGAGGTTCTGTTCTTTCTCCACCTTTTTTCCTGGTATGAGTTAGGGCTGACCTCTGGAGTGGCAGGTAGCAGGACTTGCCTCCATATGTATCCATGCATTATATACCCTGGTGCACATAACTCATCCATTGTACTGGATGTGGTTCTTTACTAAGAGGGAAACAAACAAAAGCATGCACGTACCCGTATACACACGCACCTGTTGAGCTCCATCGATCATAAAATTACAATTATTTTTTGCTCTGTCAAACAATATGTAAGATAAAACTTAAAAACAAGGTAAAGAGAAATAAAATAAAAATCAGCGATATCTAAAAGGATATTGCCATATCCCATTTAATGTTACTGAAGTCAAATGTGTTGTTTTAGAACACATTTTAAATCCTACACACACATATTGAGCACCCACTGTATGTAAAGGAAGTCTTCCTATCTTGTGGCCTTAACTGGTTCAAAGAAAATTTCTTAACTAACCAAGAACTCAGCTGCAGTACATTTGTTTTTTTAAAGGAGAGTCATATTGGTTCATCTTTAGTATCTCAATTCACATTACATAGCTAAATGCAAATAGTTTTGGCTGTTTTTGATCTTTATTTAAGAAGGCTTTGAAAACTGAGCCCTGTAAGAGTTAAGTCCTTATTTTTAAATGGATATTAAGTGATAAAAAGAAATGACTAAGATAGTTTTTTATGAGTAAAAAAAAAAAATAGTTGTTTTAATGGGGACAATGCTTACTTAGCAAACATAAAAAAACTGATTGCTACCAGTTCATGTTACCTACAAATAATGGAAAGATTTTGGCTTATAGTTAGCCCAACATCTTCATTTTACAGATTTCTCACCATACACACACACACATACACACACGCGCGCACACATGTATTTCTAGAAAGGGTTATGTCTGTCCAACAAAAGCAAATGGAAAAACATGAATACATAATTCCTGTTTTTCTACCAATGCCGTACAGTAACCCATCAGACACATCCTATAACCAAGGATATAAAGTTCTATGATTGTTACTAAAGGTTTAACCTTAAAATTCAGACTATATATTACACATAATACAATAGAACTCAACTGTTCTCCTAGACATTCTTTTGCTCTTATCCCTCTTCCCTCTGCCAAGAATCAAAGCAATGGGAGAAATGAATGTGATACACTGGTATGACTATGTCTTAACTTAGATTTTTACTTTTGAGTTCTTCAGAAGAAAACTAGCTAAATTCAACTGCAATCAGGTGTCAAATCAATTTTTTTTCGACCACAAATATATGATGTTAGCGTCTAATTTCTGTTTAATTCAATAATGCAGTTTTTAAACTCAAATATGATCCATTTTGTTATTTTTGCTCCAATGTCCTGTCTGTATACTTTTGGAAAAAATGTGTTTCATTTTCTGATATTTTCTCATATTTATATGGGAAAAGTGAGAGTAACAACTTGTATAAATAGTATATCTGGAATACATTTTCATGTTTCAACTAAATGTTAATTTTATCTAAACACATGTTATTCAAATTGGATGATGTTAAATGTAAGATAGTGTACTTTTCTCTTTGCTTTTTTGCACTCTGTAATTGCACTTTTTAAGTTTGAAGAGCCATTTTGGTATACTGTTTATATTAAAGATGCTATGGAACATAAAGTTGTAATGCAAGCAGTTTAAAGTAACTATTTGATTATGAATTTTATCAGAGTACTGAATTGTATCAATTTGTTTATGTTCATATCAGCTTTGATAATCATGTACCTTAAAATATTGAAGGAGAATATAGATAATTTACAATTTTTATTTATTTTTGTTGGTAACTGAAAAAAAAACAATTGAAAAATAAAAATGGGTTAAGTACCATGCATAATAAAATCTTTGTTGATAAATACAGTCTCCTAATTTTTCTGCTATTTCTTTCATATTACATTCAAAGAATTAAAAGCAGTGATGCTGCAATGTGTTTAGATATAAAAATAAAATTATCTTAGTTTGAAAAAGCATTATATGAATTTATCATATTATTTTATGGCTTACCATAATGAATAATTTAAAGATAAACTATTAATTATAAAATACTAGATGTTAATATTTTTTTAAATCGCAAAAGAATAAATATCCTACTGAAAAGTAGCTTTTGACAGGACGCCTCGGCCAGAGACATGTCTCATGGCTTTCCAAGGCGTTTATAGCAGAAGACCTTGGTTTCTCTGAACTTCTGTCACAGTAATAGCTTCCTTGGTACACTGCTTCTATAACCTACAGAATACATTATCAATTGTTAGCTCCTTGAATCCTTTCATAAGCCTATGGATAGGGCGGGCAGGCATGGCTATGACCATTTTGCAAGGAGGTGAAGTAATTTGTTAAGGGTGAGCCTGGAAGTAAAGGGTGGAGCTGGCATGAGAAATTAAATCTTCTGACTCTCAGGTCTACTTCAGTTCTGGCCATGTCAGAGCAATCAGAGCCACCATGAATAGTTAGCCAAAGGTCGAGTGTAGAGCTTCTTGGAAGAAATATAAATTCTTATAAAAAGAAAGCCTCAGGATCTCACAGAAGCATCAGACTGGATAGTTCCAAGCCTGAGAACTCAGAGGGTTAAGGAAAAAAAATCCTAGAAACCCTTCTGTCTCTCAGCTTCCACGATACCACACTTCCCTGGCTTTCCACCTACTCCTCACTCACTCTGTCTTCCTGGCTCTTCCTCAATATTTCCCCATCCCCCACCACTGACCTGTAAATGCTGGAGTGCCCAGAAATCAATCTTTGAACTTTTCCGTAGGTATAGCCACAACTATGTTTCTTTTATACGGCCTCATGTCTTTAATTGCCATCTATCAACTGATCACTCCCAGCCTAGATATTTCTCCTGGACTCTAAATGTTTATATCCAATAATCAATCCAAGACTCTACTTGGATATCTACTAGATATCCAAAGGTAATATATTCAATAACTGATAATTCTCTTAACATTCTTCCTGCAATGTTCCCCATGTGAATTAAATTAATCTCTATCCTTCTAGTATCTCAGGCCAAAAACCTATTGTCACCTGGGAAGTGCAAAATGTTAATCTTCAAGTGATTCCTCAAGGATTACCCTAAGCTTTTTACGATAATGGCAGAATTGGTCATTTTGAAGAGACTACATAAGCAAAAAAAGTTTCCAGGAAACTAGAGATAGAACATCACAATATTCAAAAGGAGAAAATTTTAGGTACTGAATTTGACTTTGAGCAATTCTGTAATATATTTCTCCCCAAATTCACACAAACCATTATAAAACATAAATGCTGTTCATTAGTTCCCAACATGGATTAATTAAGAAAGAGACATAAAATATTGATCTCTTAAATATCCTGACTGGTCACCAAATAATGGAATTATCCATCACACAAAACACAGGAGATACTCCATTCAGTTTATCTGAAATTCAGAGAAATATTTGGGAAAAGTCTTCCACAAATTTCACATGAACCAGCAGTGCAATGTACCTATTAAGAAAATAAGCACAATTTAGTTGGCATTTAATGCAGGTATTGTAAATAAATGGGGGCCATATGACTGGATGATACAAAAGCAATTCTAATAAGAGCTTGTCTATATACTCAATGGGATATATATATGTACATATATTATATATATATATTTATACATATATAATCTTTTACTTGTATATATATCTTACAGATAAGAGCTTGGATATATACTCAGTGGGGAGACAGGAAATACACATAAAAATTTAATCAGGGGTATGTGACCTTTTCAATCAATCCATCAGAAGAGATAGTTGATTTTCTACTATTCTCCCAGTATTGTCTCTTCTGCTAGAGAGGACAGCAGAATTGGTACCGAGGAAATATGTGCCATTGTTCTGGCCCTGATGTCACTATCAGGAGCATAACATATTCTTTTTAAAAAATTGTAGAAACAATACTTTATTAATCAACCAATATTTATTGAAAAGTTTTTTTAAAAATCTAGCAATATACAAAAGATTATGGAATATTCAAAATAAGTATAAAATATACTGGGGTTTGCAAGAAACTTAGGAGTCTAAAGTTTGGGCAACATTTAAAGAGCAATGCAAGGCTTCAATTGTTAGATTTCTTTGATTTTTAAGAAACAGAAAATGACTCTTTCTAGGAAGGATATGGGTAATTCAATAGAATCAAAGTAAAAGCCAAAGAACCAGGGCAGCTTTTTGGTGATTTAGGTAGCAGCAAGCTGCTTCTAGAAGGTGTAAACCAGTCCTTGGGCCCCTATTGTCTAAAAAGTCAGCATCTGATTGCTTAGCTGGGGAAATAGGTCACCCCTTGGCCCGAGGAGGGCAGGATATCTTAGTTGTGAGAGCACTAGGTTTGTGTCTAATAGGCAAAATGGGTTCCCCAAAGAAAAACAGGGTGCTATAACCAGAGGAGAAAGAACGAATTTGGAACAGGTGAACAACAAAAGTTCACCACATATATTAAACTATGACACAAAATAAAGAATTAAAATAATTTACAGGGAAACGGATGTGGCTCAAGAGGTTTGGTGTCTGTCTACCATATGGAGGGACCGGGGTTCCATCCCCTGGACCTCCCTGTAAAAAAATAATTATAATAATTTACAGAAAGGTGGTATTAACAAGAAAGGTTTTGTTGACAAGGTGCAACTTTAACTGGACCTTGCAAATTTGATGTGACTTTGATAAGCAATGGAGGGCTTGGAGGATATTTCAAATGGAAAAATAATCAGCAAAATCCATCAGGAAATAAAGACAAACACAGTATGTTTGTGGTATGTCAAGGAAACCTTGCTGACAATAGCAGAGGATCTATATTTGTGAATCATTAAGAATTTAGCTTGGAGAATCTCCAAAGCAATAATAAGAAGATAAACTTTATGTTAGTGGGCTATAGGAATCATGTAAATCTCTTGATCAAGAAAGTGACATCATTAAATTGCTGAGATATGTAGAACAATGGCCTCCCAAAGGTTATAGGCATTGAGTTGAGGAGATTGTCCTGGATTAGCTGGGTGGGCCCAAACCAATCACATGAGACTTTAAAAGTGGGAAGCCCTTCTGTGATCCAAGATATACAACATGACAAGGACTCCATTCATAGTTGTTGGCTTTGAAGATGGAGGAAGGGGGCCACAACCAAGGAATGTTGGTGATCTCTAGAAGCTAGAAATGGCAAGAAAATGGATTCTTCCCTAGAACATCCAGAAAGAAACATAGTCTTTCCAACATATTGCTTTTAATCCAGTGCTGACAACTTGATTTGGGATCTTGGGTAGGTTGGGATGAGAGATAATGAATAGGCAAAGTATAAAGGGACCTAAGATGGAGGCTTATATATTATTTACATTCCTAAATGACAAATATCAGTGACAGCTGTCAAAATTCCTATGGGAAATAAATCTGTTTGGGAGGTGGATCTGCTGAGAAATTTCCCATTTAGTAGTCATAAAGTATAAAAGCAGTTTAGGGACATAGAACATATATTAATTTTATTATTTTGAGCATATAAGTCAGTATTTCTACCTAATCTATTTGAATAATAGAATGTTCTCAAACAGATGACTTAAGTTGGGATATTTCGTATATAAACCATTACCATCCATAATCTTTTTTAAAAAAAGAACTTGAATATTTTTGAATTTGTATGTTCAATAAAGTTGCCCTTTTAATGGACTTCTGACCTACTCTCTTAGTTTGCCAAGGCAACTATGACAAATGCTTGGCTTAAACAACAGGAAATTATTGTCCTAGTCTTTAAAGCTAGAAGTCCAACCTCAAGCTATTGCGGGGCTAGCTTTCTCACAGAGTCTATAGGGTTCCAGCACTCCTCCAACTCATGATCTTTTCTTGTGTCTGCTGCTCTCATTTCTGATGACTTCCGCCTTCTACCAACTTCTGGCTTCTACTGCTTGACTGTGTCCAAATTTCCTGTGTTTATCAGAACTCCAGTCATATGGATTAAGGCTCACCCTGATTCAATTTGGCTTCATCTAAATAGGGTATCTGAAGATCCTATTCACAAATGAGTTCATACCTTAACTATTAATATTGTCTTCTAAGGTCCTATTTTCAAATGAATTTCAACTCACAGTACTGGAGGATAGAACTTGAGCATGTCTTTATGGAGAACATGATTCAATTCTCAAAACCTACAGAATTGTAAGATAATAAATTGTGTCATTTTAAGTCATTAAGTTTGTAGTGATTTGTTTTACAAGTGATAGAAAGCTAACACAATTGGAGTTTTTGGAAAGATAGTAATGAGAGTGGTTGAGAAGACTGATAGAGAAAGAGGCTAGGCAAACTCAGGATGTAAATGCATTACCTTCCCCCCAACAAGAGACATGACTCCTGGGGATAAGCCTCCCTGGCACCGAGGGATTACTACCAAGCACTGGCTGGTGATACAACTGGAAAAAGACCTTGAATAAAAGGGGGAAAAGGTAAAGACAAATGAGTGTATATGACTAAGAGACTTCAAAGTGAGTCGGGAGGTCATCTGAGAGGTAACGCTTATGCATGTCTCAGCAGGATCTCATAGATGGCCAAGATAGATACTACCCCAAATAGTGGGGCTCCTGAGGGCTCTGGAGACACCCAGGTCCTATGGTTAGGGCAGATAGCTCTGGAGTTTGGTGTCTTGCCAGTGGGCCCTACTTTGGAGTTTGTGCTCCTAAGTGTGACAGAGTTGGACTCAGATGTGACTTCTCTACACATACCTCTTCTGTCCCTTTTATTTGAACCTATAGTTGGTGCTGGAGTTGGTAGGTATACACCCAAGAGACTTTAATTTCTGGGCTATCCATGTGCCAGCTGGGTCCTGAATCTCAACAGAGTTGCAATACCTACTCTCCAGTTCATTGGACTCACCCAGGACAACTAACAAGGAGATGATGATGGACAACGACCATCCCAAGGAACAGAGAGAGTCTACAACTACAAGCAAGAGAGTCCCATCCATCTACATGATGGGATCAAAGTCCCTTCTCAATTAGAGGTGGAGTGGGCATCACCATCCAGAATCCTCAGGATTGAGGAATGAACTATGAACTAAAGTAGACTTACTGGTATTCTACTATAGACTTATTGTGATTCTAGCACTAGAAGAAATTATATCATTGATGTGGAGGCAGTGGTCACTGTAGGTTCTGAGGGCAGGGAGAGGGAAAAACGGGTGAAATATGGGGGCATTTTGGGGATTTGGGAATTTTCCTGAATGACATTACAACAACAGATACAGGCCATTACATATCTTGCCATAACCTACAAAATTGTGAGGGCAAGAGTGTAAATTGCAATGTAAACTATAATCCATGCTTAGTGGCAATGCTCTAAAATGTTTTCATCAATTATAATGAATGTACCACACTAATGAAAGATGTTGTTAATGTGGGAAAATGTGGGAGGTATAGGAAGTG
>JAQZBX010009769.1:0-45482 GCA_029593785.1 Cabassous unicinctus
GCTTTAAATACCATCTACATACTGACAATTCCCACATTATATCTCTACCTAGAACTCTCTTCCAAACTTTAGACTCAATATCTCTACTTCGGATTTCTTATAGACACCTCATACTTAGCATGTTCAAAATTGAGCTCCTAGTCCATCTCTCATCCTATTTCTCCTACAGTCTTTCCCATCTCAGTCAATGGCAACTGCATTCTTGAACCAAACACCTTGAAGTCAATTGACTTTTCTTTCTCTTATATGTCATAACCATTACCTCAAGAAATTCTGTATTCAGGCTAAGACCACTTTTCTCCACTGTTCCAAGATGTCACCATTTCTTGCCTTGGTTATTGAAATTGCCTCTTAACTGGTCTACCAGTTTCTACCACTTCCTGCTACTGTCAGTTTGCAATCACACAAGAAAAATAATCAGTAAAATATAAGTCACATCATGTCTTTCCTCTGCTTAAAGCCCTATATTGGCTCCTCATTTCAACCCAAGGGAAAGTCAGAGTCCTAACAATGACCAACAAGCCACTACATGATTTGACTACTGGTTACCTCTCTGACTTCATTTTTCATTGTTCTCGTCCTTTCTCCCTAACCTCGTGCTGTTTTTGGAACATTTCAGGCATGTTTTTGCATTCTGGCCCTTGCCCTGGCTTGACTTTCTATGTGGTCTATTCTTCCTCCAGTTATCTGAATGGCTTATTGCCTTATCTCTCTCAATTCTTTACTCAAATGCTACTTTCCCTGCGAGTCTATCCTGAGCACTCTACTAAACCTGCAATTATCACCCTTCTCCAGCATTACTATCCTTTTTAGCCTACTCTATAGTTTTCCATTTCATTCATCATCTTCTAACAGACTAATTACCCATTTATCATTTATAATATCTACTGGTTGTTTTCTATCTCTCCCTGCTAGCATCTAGCATCACAAGCTCAGGGACCTTTGTCTATTTTGTTCACTGATGTATCCCAACCCCTAAAGAAATGCCTAGCACATAGTAAGTACTCAATGAATAGTTTTTGAATGACTAAGTAGTGTGAAGACAAGATCTTTGGAGGAATGTAGTAGATCACACTTACTAAGACCAAGGTACCACTCTCCGGTCTTCCCTGGCCTACAGGTCCCACCTGTAGACTTAGCCATTATTGGACCAGAATAATGGAGTGAGACAGTTAAAACACACACTTATTCTGAGATGTTAGTAGGAGCTCATAGAAGAGTTGGGTTGGCATCTGTGAAGAGGTGAGGGAGGCAAGAGGCAGAATGGTGAAGTTGAAAGGGCATTGGGCTTTGGAAAAGTCATATAACTCTCCATTTTCTCATCTGAAAAGTTAAAAGGGTGGGATTATAATCATTCTGTTTCACTCATGAAATGAGAAAATGAACGGTTTGGAAATAAGACAGTTGGATTCAAATTCTAACTTTTTCACTCAGTAGCTTTAGATAATTACCTAGCTTCTCCTCCACCTCGAATGGTGGGCAGCAACAGAGCACATGAAGAACTCCAGACACTGAAAGAGAATGCTCAGAGTGTGTCCTCAGAAAGAGAATTTGGAGGAGTTAGAGAGGTACTAAAGGACAAACATAGTTGCCTACATCACTTAGCCTTTCTCTGTTAAGGAACATGGCTATGACAAACATAGACATTTGTCTTTACAATATCCTGGTGTTCTAAAGAGGACAGGTAATGAAAGAACTAAGATATTCTTACCTTCTCATCCACTATGTGTGACTATGATGAAAACCCAGGTGGGACTTCTTTTAGACCCTGGGAAGATGGCTGGGGTACAAGACCATAACTTTAAGGCAAAGGAGACTCAGAGGCAAGACTATAAAATCTGGCCAGGCCAGTCCACTGCAGTCCTCTGAAGAACCACAAGCAACAACAACAACAAAAATGTTGCCTTATTCCTACTGCACAGACAAAGCAAGCCAGTTTAACAGTGTTTCATTTGAGATCTAATTCACTTTCTGGTGAAAATAAGAACTCAGGTAGTCAGTGACTGGATAATACGGCCTGTTTATATTCTCCCCAATTTTTCATGAGCTGCGTCACTTTCAGAGTAGTTGCAGACAAATGACACCCACAAACCTCCTGCTGTCTCTCTCTCTCTCCCACCCTCTCTTCTTGTTCCTGAACCCTGTCCTTTCCTTTCTAAGGTAGGTTTAGAAACCATCATAGCATTACTTGCAGAATCAAGAGACTATAGTAGTGCTCATTAAAAGAAGTCAGACACCAAAAAGTGATATTGTGTAATTGCATTTATATGAAGTGCAAAAGCCAGCAAAACTAACCTGTGGTGTGACAGGTCAGGATAGTAGCTAATGTGGTGGGAATGGTGACCAGGAGTGGATACTAGGGAACTCCTGGAGTGCTGGCCCCTCGCTCTTCATTTGGGTGCTGATTACACTTATAATGTACTGTATTTTCTGCATTTGTTATACTTCCATTTTTAAAAAACATTGGCAACAACTGTCGGATAATTTTGAGGAAACAGACTCCTTCACTTCATCAGTAAGCCAGAGGTTCAAGCACACTAAAATGAATATTATACTAATTCCATTTCAAAATTGAGTGTATAGCCTAAAGGAGAAAAAGAAATCCAGCCCCTAAAAAACAAATGAATACTCTATTACACTATCACATTTTTAAAAAATCAGCATGAGTGCTTACAATACTCTAGTTATCAAAATATTTAAATATTTCAAATACCAAGTCTCAAATGTTCACATTAATATGGTAGCTATTACCTACTAAAGTATTGAATACATCTAACTTGGGTTTAGCATTTTTACATCTTTGGCAACACCAAAACATGGTCAAAAGGCAAAGGGGAAATTGAATTCTAATAGATCTGAGATAGAGCACTCAGAAAAAGCTCATTCTATAACACTGCAACATAATGTGTGACATAGAACCTGCTCTCCTCTTGGCCAGATTCTAAACCAGAAAGTATGGGCTGGGGGAGGGGCTGCCTCTGACCAGTTGCTCAGTGCTGGTGACTGGCTCCTGAGAGAAGAAGAAAGACCAACCAGGTCACTCTATTCCCGCCCATTCCACCCAGAGAAGGGATAACTGAGGAGGGAGAAAAGCCACAAGGTCAAAACTAGTGGAGCTCCACCATCCTAGAAGGACACATCGGGAGTGTGGTCTCAGTTTCCCCCACTCCCCACCAAAACACACCAAAATTTAATTATTTAATTAAAAGGTGCCTTTTAATGAGGTTGTTATTGCTAAAAGGACACTTTACAAGGCAGAGAAAACTATATTAGCCCCTGTCACAGGCCCAGCCTTACACAGAGGTTAACACGAGCCCCAGTGCTGCTTTTTCATGTTTTCCATGTGCCCCATGCTACACTGAGGTCTACCTACAGGAGCTCTTGAAGCCACACAGCCATATCATAGTTAGGATTCTTTTTCTCATTCTAAAAAGGGAGGTAATTGAATTGCAGGAAAATTAAATAACCTGCTCATTAGCACTAATGGCTGCTGTCCGACTACGTGACAGAGGAGCCACTTTGCCTTAGCTCCCCCAGTGCTATTTTAGGGGAGTGGAAGTGAAGCCGAGGCACAGAGGTGAGTTCAGTGTGGGGGTGGCTGGAGAGAGCAGGTTTGTAGAGATGGTAAAATCAGGATGCCTCCGTCCTGCTAAAGAGAAAGCCAATGAATTCATCGAGGGCAGTTGCCTTGTGGGGAGGTGGGCATCAGAAGTGAAGAAGGCTCAGGTTGCCTGCTAAAGGGCTTACATTCTACAGTCTGACCCCAGTGGGAGAAACCTCTATAATGAGCTAAGAACCATGCTTTGGTTTAGGCGGAGTCCCCAAAGACCAACTTGTATGCTGGGGAAAGAGGTGGTTGGCCTATCATAACTATAACTCAGGGGCCAGGAAAAATGAGTGGTAGGGTAATGTGATGGTTACCAGCTCAGAGCCTACCTCCAACAGCTTCACCAACCCAGACAAGGTACTGAAACTCCACGTGCTTCAGGATCCTCATTCTGGGATAAGCATACCTATTCCCTATGGTTGTTATAAAAAGTAAGTTACTAAATAGATTTAAAAGTATTTTAAACACCTGGCACATACAAAATGTTATATACGTTTTAGCTGTTATTGCCATAGCAGGTATCATAAATAATAGGTAATACAAAGTGATAGGTAAAGGAAACTTGGAAACAGAGACACTTTGGTTGTTTTGATTTGTTTTCCTAATTGATCAAAGGTGGAAGTGAAGATAGTATTAGTTGAGCCATATGAAATTGCAATTTGGCCTTTTATTTTTTTTTTACCACAAAATAGCAATTTCTTTTGATTCAAGCTAATACTGGGAGGGAACTCATAGGTCTGCTTTTCCTATTGTTGAACTGCCAGATTTGCCAGGGATATGCCTTGAACTCAGGGCCAAGAATTGCAGGTGGGTACATGGACACTGGCCTCATCCTTCACGTAATCTTTACCCTCACGTGGTCCACAGTCACTCACTGGAAAGCATATGTGCAACCGGCCAAGGGTGCATCGGGAGAAATTTTCTTCTAACCTGAGTTTTTAAGAAGGCAGGGGAGACCTTGAATGCCCTGAGGCGTCAATGGTGTTACCCAAACTAACTGATGGGGCTTTGTTTTTTTAACGTTAAAATTTAAATTTATAGAATCTTTAAACTGAAAGGAACATGAAATGTCTTTCCTCTAGCACAAATCTCCACCCTTCACAAGGAATGCCACTACAGTTTCTTGAAAAGTAAAAGTCCAGCCTCGGTTTAAATGTGCAGTTATATTTTTAAAATCCATTCATAAAGGTATAAACAAAAACTGACTCTTCCTCCCCTACCGTTCATAAGTGACTCCCCTCCCCAAAGTAAACACTCTTCAGGGATCCTTAGGTATGGAGCCGGAGAAAAAGTTATGCTTTTATGGATTTTTATGTTTTACCATATTTACGTCTATGCTTTTTAAACTATACACAACTGAGATCTAATCATGCACACTGCTTTCTTGCTTTTTTACTTAAAGATCTACTTGTTAATCTTCCCATTATGTACACACAGGGAACTCTCATGGAGTGCGTTAGAAATGCCCATGAGGAGTCAGAAAGACCAACACGTCTGCTGAGGAACAAGTCGGGTTTATGAGAGAGTAAATAAAAGCCTCACAAAAGTAGCTCAGGGGCTAGAAGGAAAGAAATCCACCTATGGATATTCCATTGCACAGATGTGCTGCCATTTTTTAAAAACAGTCCCTTTTGTTCCTCCCAGTGTTGCTATTACAAATTATGATATAGTAAATATCCTTGCTGTAGGGATGCACGATTTTTTTTAATAAATCAATTTCATTGATGTATGTTAATAAAACATAAATCCATCCAAAGTGTATTTGGTATAATCATATAATTGTGCATTCATCACTTCAGTCATTATTAGAGCATTTTCATTATTCCAATAATAATAATAACAAAAAGCAGACCAAAAAAAAACAAAAAACTGAACTCATCACCTCTCAATCTGTCTATGCTTCCCCTGCTGTACATAGCTGCTAGTCTATTTCCATCTCTCTAGTTTGTGTTTATATTTTGTAAAACTAGTCTTATTTTTGCAATATTACCCATATTTGTATTTCACTATGTTATACAGTCCCATGTTAGGTTTTTTAGCTTCCCTTCTGGTCATAAACATGTCCTTAGACTTTCCCTTTCAACCACTGTCATACCCATATCATAGCTCTGCTAATCACAAACACCTTGATATGCTCTCACCATTTCCATTCATTTCCAAAGATTTACAAACAACCTTGTTACCAATTCTGCACAGATTAACTCTCAGCTTTCCATTCTCTACCCTCATTCTATTTTCTGGTGACATATATTCTAATTATTAACTCCATGAGTTTCCACAATATATATAGTTCATAATAGCACAATCATATAGTATTTGTCCTTTTTTGTCTGACTTGCTTCACTAAACACAATTTCCTCCAAATTTATATCCATGTTGTCATATGCTTCATGACTTCATTTCTTCTTATACCTGCATCATAATCCATCATGTATACACCATAGTTTGTTTATTCATGAGTTGATGGTCACTTGGGTTGATTCCATCTTTTGGCAATTGGGAATAATGCCACTATGAGAATCAGTGTGCAGATGCCTGTTTGTGTCAATGCTCTCAGTTCTTCTGGGTATATACCTAGCAATGGTATTGCTGGGTCACATGGCAAGCCTATATTCAACTTCCTTAGGAACTGCCAAACAGTCCTCCACAGTGGCTGTGCAATTCTACAATCCCACCAAAAGTGAATAAGCATTCTATCTCTCCACATGTTCTTCAACTCTTATAGTTTTCTGACTTTTTAACAGTAGCAATTCTAATAGGTGTGAAATATCTCGTTGTAGTTTTGATTTGCATTTCCCTAATTGCTAGTAATGTTGAACATTTTTTCAAGTATTTTTTCACCATTTGTATTTCTTCTTTGGACAATCGTCTATTCAAGTCTTTTGCCCATTTTATTTTTGGGTTGTTTTCTTTTTATTGTTGAATTGTAGTATCTCTATAAATCATGGATATTAAACCCTTATCCGTTATGTGATTTCCAAATATTTTCTCCCTTTGAGTTGGCTGCCTTTTCAGCCTTTTGACAAAGTCTTTGAAGAACAAAAGTGATTAATTTTGAGGCAGTCCCATTTATCTATTTTTTTCTTTTGTTGCTCATGCTTTGAGTGTAAGGTTTAAGAAACTACCGCCTACCACAAGATCTTGAAGATGTTTTCCTACATTTTCTTCTTGGAGTTTTATGGTTGTTGCTTCTATGTTTAAGTCCTTGATCGATTTTGAGTTAATTTTTGTATAAGGTGTGAGATAGGGGTCTGTTTTCTTTCTTTTGGATATGGCTACCCAGTTCTCCCAGCATGATTTGTTGAATAGACTGTTCTGGCCCAGCAGGGAGGTCTTGAAGGTCTTGTCAAAAATCACTTGACCATAGATGTGAAGGTCTATTTCTGTGTTCTCAATTCGGTTCTCTTGGTCAGTCTGTCTGTATTTATGCTAGTACCATGCTGTGTTTGCCTCTGTAGCTAAGCAATATGCTTCAAAGCCAGGAAGTGAGAATTCTCCAATTTGCTTTTTTAAAACATTTTTGACTTAAAATAAATTTGATAATTGGCTTTTCCATATATACACTTTACCATGTTCAGAAAGCTTCCTTCTATTCTTATCTTTTGGAGTGTTTTTGGTCAAGAATGGGTGCTATATTTTGTCAAATGCATTTTCTGCATCAATTGAGAGGATCATGAGATTTTTCTTCTTCAATTATCAATGTGGTTTATTACACTAACTGATTTTTTTGTGTTGAACCACGCTTCCATACCTGAGATAAAACCCACTTTAACATGGTGTATAATCCTTTTAGTGTGCTTTTGGATTCAGTTTACAAGTATTTTGCTGAGGATCTTTGCATCTATATTCATTAGTGATATTAGTCTGTAATTTTCTTTTTTTGTAGTATCTTTACCTTGTTTTGGTATTAGGGTGATGTTGGCTTTGTAGAATGAGTTTGGTAGCATTCTTTCCTGTTCAATTTTTGGAAGAGCTTGAGCAAGTTTGGTATTAGATCATCTTTGAATGATTGGTAGAATTCACCTGTGAAGCCATCTGGTCCTTGGCTTTTCATCCTTTGGAGATTTTTTATGACTTTTTCAATCTCTTTACTTGTGAGGTCTTCTATTTCTTCCAGGGTCAGTGTAGGTTGTTCATTTATTTCTAAGAATTTGTCTATCTTGTCTACATTATCTAGTTTTTTGTCATTTGGTTATTCATAGTATCCTCTTATGATCTTTCTTATTTCTGCAGGATCTGTGGTAATGCCACTCCCCTCCCCCCCATTGCTGATTTTATTTATTTACATCTTCCCTCTTTCATTCTTTATCAGTTTAGCTAAGGGTTTGTCAATTTTGTTGATCTTCTCAAAGAATCAACTTTCGTTTTGCTGAATCTCTCTATTTTTTTGCTCTTGATTTCATTTATTTCTGCACAGATATTTAATATTGCTTTTCTTCAGCTTGGTTTGGGATTAGCTTCCTGTTCTTTTTCTAGTTCTTCTGGGTGTGCAGTCAGATATTCAATATTAACCCTTTCTTCTTTTTTAGTGTAACCATTGAGGGCTATAAATTTCCCTCTCAGCGTTGCCTTTTCTATATCCCATAGGTTTCGATATATTGTGTTCTAATTTTCATTCATTTCAAGATATTTACTGAATTCCCCTGTGATTTCCTCTTTAACCCACTGATTATTTAAGAGTGTGTTGTTTAATCGCCATATATTTATGAATTTTCACTTTTTTGTCCATTATTGATTTCCAGGTTCATTCCATTATGATCAGAGAAAGTGATTTGTATAATTTCAATTTTTTTTAATTTATTGAGATTTGTTTTGTGACCCAGCATATGGTCTATCCTGGAGAAGCATCCATGAGTACTTGAAAAGACTATATATCCTGCTGTTTTGGGGTATAATGCTCTATAAATATCTGTTACGTCTAGTTCATTTATCACATTATTCAAGCTCTGTTTATTTATCCTCTGTCCAGATGTTCTATCCAATACTGAGAGAGGTGTATTGAAGTCTCCAACTATTATTATAGACACATTTATTTCTACCTTCTACCTTTTGCCAATGTGTGCCACATGTATCTTGGGGCACCCAGGTTAGGTGCATAAATATTTATTATAGTTACTTTTGGTGAATTGCCCATTTTATTACTATATAATGGTCTTCTTCATCCCTTAAAACAGTTTTGCATTTAAAATCTGTTTTGTCCAGTATTGATATCATTACTCCAGGTCTTTTTTGGTTACTATTTTCAAGGAATATCTTTTTCCAACCTTTTGCTTTCAACCTGGTTGTGTCTTTATGTCTGAGGTGAGTCTCTTGTAGACAGCATATAGATGGCTTATATTTTTTAATCCATTCTTTCAGTCTATGTCTTTGATTGGGGAGTTCAAGCCATTAAAATTCAATGTTATTATTGTAAAAGCATTACTTACTTCATTTATTGTGTCCTTTGGCTTTCCATATCCTACTACTGTCTGTCTTTTTACTCTTAAATTTACCCTTCCTAATAATCTTCATTTCTACAATCTTCTCCAAGTCTCTCACCCTTTGGTGTTTTCCTTTCAGGTTGCAGCACTCCCTTTAGTATCTCTTGTAATTCTGGTCTTTTGGTAATAAACTCTATCACTTTTTGTTTGTCTGTGGAGACTTTGAACTCACCTTCATTTTTGAAGGACAGTTTTGTCAGATACAGAATTCTTGGCTGGCAGTTTTTCTTTTTCAATACCTTAAATATATCATACCACTTTCTTCTCACCTCCATGGTTTCTGATGAGAGGTCAGCACTTGATCTTATTGCAATTCCCTTGATTGTGACTCTTGCTGCTTTTAGAATCCTCTCTTTATTCTCTGATATTTGTCATTCTGAAGAGTAGATTTCTCAGAGTAGGTCTTTTCAGATTTATTCTGTTTGGGGTGGATTGTCCTTCTTGGATATTGATATTTATGTCTTTCACAAGGGTTGGGATGTTTTCAGTCATTATTCCCTCAAATATACTTTATGCCCCTTTTCCATTTTCTTCTCCTTCTGGAACACTAATAATGTGAATATTTGTGTGTTTCACATTGTCATTCAATTCCCTGAGACCCTGTTCCAGTTTTTCCATTCTCTTCTCTTTTTGTTCTCCTGTCCTTTCCAGTTCAGATGTTCTATCTTCAAAATCACTAATTCTGTCTTTGTGCAATTCAAATCTGCTGTTATGTACCTCTAATGTATTTTTAATCTCATCCATTGTGTTTCATTCCCATAAGTTCTGTTACTTTTCTTTTCAGGCTCTCAAATTGTTCTTTATGTTCACCCAGTGTCTTTTTAATATCCTCTATCTCTTCAGTCATATTTTCCTTCAATTCTTTGAGTTGAATTAGGAGATTTGTATGATTATCATTGATTAGTTGTCTTAAATCCTGTATCTTGTCAAGATATTTGGTTTGTTCCTTTGGCTTGGCTATCTCTTCCTGTTTCCTAGTATGGCTTGTTATTGTTTGCTGATATCTAGGCATCTGAATATTTTGGTAGATTTACTCTGATGGTCAATTTCTCTCTCTTGCCTAATATTTTTTTTCACAGCTCTCCTTTGATTTTTGGTTCAACTAATTCTAAGTCTTTAAAATTGCCCATCTTAAGTAATCAAAATCATGTTAGGGATTCACTAATGGGGCACAGATTTTCTCCCTGGATTGGGGTAGAGAGACTTAAAAGCAATTTTTCTCCTTACAATTTCCTGGCCAGGCAGCAAATTGTGCTTGTTGGCAAACCTTTCCTTTGAGGTGTTTCTTTCAATTTCTGCTCTCCCATGTTTCTTGTCTGGCCAGAGCTGAGATTCAAAGTGGGATCTGCTGGCCAAATTCACTGAAGAGAAGCCCTCCAGCTCACCCTCCCTCTTCCTTTTTAACAGCTGACAGCAAGCAAGATGTCTGTTCCCTCTCAGATGGCTGCAGTGAGCCAGGGATTTTATCCTGGCCTAAAGTCTTAAGGGTGGGGGGTGGGGGCCCTTCCCAGTCACTGCAGGATTTTAGTAACTCACATTTGTTGTTTCAAATGCTTCAGTCTCTCTGTCCTTCACTCCCCTGGGAGTTGTGTAGCACTGTTCTGGTCTGCTGATTCCTAAATCAGGTCCTTTGGACAGCTTTTGACTCTTTCTCCATTTTGTGTGTGTGTGAGAGAGAGAGAATTGAGCCCTGCCTGCCTCCTCTAACGCCATCTTCCTGGAATTCCCCAGGATGCACTGGTTTTGAAGCAAACTGTTCCATCGTGGAGTACTCTAATGATTAGAAATTTTGTCCTTGAATTGATCTCATATATACTACTCTTTGAGTTCCAATTATTGGTCATCATTTATAATTTTGGAGTCATATTGACCACCAACCATAAGCCAATAATTTGATGAGGTTAAAAATAATAATATAAAAGCTAATTCAAGGATGGGTTGAATTATAAAAGCATAGTTTTTACATCAAAGAAAGTAACAGTAGCATTACATTTAGTGCTACCTAAAGTAAGCCAGCTATTTGCATTGAAGAATTTTAATCTAATGACTTACAAAGTAATAATGACCAAAAGAAGTGAGGCAGCAAAGGAAGACTCTCAAATTTATAAGACACTTCAAGTTAAATATTTTAACCTGTCTCCTGGGTAGGGTTGACAGATTTAGCAAATAAAAATGGAAGGAACCCTACTAAATTTGAAATTCAGGTAAGTAATTAATAACTTTGTAGTATAACTTTGTTCCATACTATATATCGGGGCATACTTGTGCTTAAAATGTATTCACTGTTTATCAGAAGTTCAAATTTAACTGGATCTCCTATATTTGATTACCCTACTCCTAGCTTTCCTCTTCTAGCTAAAAATGCTCAGTTCCTGTGACCACTTCACATATGATTTTATTCCTCAACCTTCTAGTTTTGGGATCATTCTTAACCAAGGCACACGGCTGTAGAGAGGCTCAGAGCTGTCCTTCCTGCCATTATGTCATACACCCCCCACTGTTAGTCTTTTCCATCCACCCCATAGTGATTGTGCCCCAAACACATACCTGTGAACAAAATAGCCCACATTTGGATCTCATTATACCAGGGAGAGATTGGGTAATTCCCAAAGCAAAAGAGATTAAACATCTTTACTTTCTATTAAATGTATCACCAGGAAAGAACTGAATCGGGAGTCCTGTTTTTTTTTATCATCTTTGGGTCACTACTCTCTCGGATAAAAATAGAAGTCATCACACTAAAATTCTCCCATTCAAATAACCTGCATGCTCTCTGCAGCACTAACTACAATGCTACCATTACTTTCTTTGATGCTAATACTAGACTTTAATTTAACCAATACTTGAATTAGCTTTTTATTTTTTTATTTTTTGTAACTTCATCAAAATGTTGGTTTCTTTTTGAGTCTTTTATAGTAACAAAATCAGGCAGGTTTCTATATAACAGATTATATTGCTGCTCAATTAATTATTCATCAACTTGATTATGTGAGTCAGGTGCAGCCAATGGATCCGTTTTATTTTGACAACTTTAATTACCAGCTTGGATTGCTCATATTGTTAATCAACTGAGTTCAACTGGTTGCTAATGAGAGTAAGTAAAAACAGTTCATAGTATATAGATTTGGCTCCAGTTTTCACCCATGAAAAGCAGTGATTAAGAAAGGGAAGAATGTGGAGTGAAAGGGGAGACAAAAATGATGGAGCAAAAGGGAAGAAATGACTTTAGGAGGCATTTGTCACTCTCCCTCTTCCTGCTCCTCTAGCCCCACCTCAGGTCATTTCTATTAGGTCATAATTTTACTAAGTAGCCCTGATAAAATTAAGTGATTTTGCATTTATCATTATGAAATCTCCTTTTACACTCAACAATATTTCCTAAAGACCTTTTCATGTAGCACATACAGAGCAACCTCATTTTTCACTGCTGCATACCTCATTGTAAAAATATACCACAATTCATTTAGTCCCTATTAATTACTTTTATTGCTATTATAAACAATGCTGCACTAAATATCCCTGTTTATCCCTTCTTATGCACATTTAAGAGGTTTTCTTAAGTGTAATTTCTGGGAAAAAACAAACTAGAATTTCCAGCTCAAAAAAAATGCGGAACTTATTTAAATAGATACTTCCAAGTTGGAAAAGGTTTGGAGGTAATAGTTTTGTCCTCTGGGGAACAGACTGGTGTGGCAGCCTAAAGGGGTTTTAGCCTTATCGGTAATGTTTTAATTTTTTTTTTAACAAAGAGAATGAATTCACTTATTAATTATGTAAAGAAAATTATTTTAATAAAAGAGATTTTAGACACTGCACACATCACAAGCTAAACCTTGAGAATTAAAGGGATCCAATCACTCTTCTCATCCCATCACAGGTAGCAATAGCTATTCTAGTGAGAAGAGACTGGGCTTGCTAGATGCCTCTACACACATGTGCACACACACATACTGTCTATAAAGTGCCCTTGAACAGGCCAAAACACTTGACTGTTCCAATCAAATCCAGTGCCAGAGCTTTCAATGGTATTGGGGATTCTGAGGGAGCCACCAATAAGTATCTTCCTCATTTAGGTTCTGAATAAATAAATAAAATAAATAAATAAATAAAATAACTCAATAAATAAAGCACAGAATTAAGATAGAGGCCAAAATATCTTTATTGAGCTGATTTTGCAGAGGTTGAATATGCAGAGTCTATCTCTGAGCAGGGTGTCCTCCTAAGGCTGAACCTCAGAATGGGACAGCTCTGCCCCCCCTCCCCCACCTCATGATGGACTGTCCTGGAGCAGGCTCTCCCACACCCCTGCCCCTCAGGCAGAATGCTAACATGATTCAGACAGCACACTCAACTTGGGATAATTCAAGGAGAGTTTAGCAAGGAGCTCAGTCAAAAAGTTGGCAGGAAATAAGGAACTTACATGGGAAGTGGCGAACTCTGAGGTGAATAACTCCTCATACCTTAGGTCAGTTCACCAGGAAACGGGCTCTAACACAGAGGTTTGCATTTGGGATGCTTACTGCGGAAGCTTCCTGAGAAGGACACTCAGGCTCAATACCTGTGGGGGAGTGCGAACAGTAGGACTGGGCAAAGGGAGGTGTTGAACTGCGATGAAGTTCAACAAAGGCCTTGGCTGACCCTGCTTTCCTACTTGTCCTGTTGAGCCTTTCTGCCCTTGTCCTGACAGGGAGTGGAGTATAACCTGGGAGCTGTGGTCTCTTTCAGCCAAAGGCAGCTCCTGGAGACGGACTCACCTGAGTTCTAAGTCACCAACAATCCCAGCAATGGGAGAATGATCTCAGTCCTGAAATGGGGTCTGAGCGGCAGGCACCCCATAGCCTTCACCATGGTTCACCCCTGGGCCACTTGGATCCATTTTCTCCATATAGTAAAATCTGGCGACAGCATCTCCAGGATTCTGGGTGACTTATTTTCCTTGGTTATTACCCTATCCAAGAGGAGAGTTAGCAACATGAATTATAGCTCCCATTTCTGCAGCTGGGCTCAAGGTAACTGATATTCATCATCTCCCACCTCTGCTACAGATTGGAGTTCCCTTCACCTGTGGCTAGCATAGCACCTCTAGAGCCTCTACTGATGGAAGTGGCTTACCTGGTGTGGCAACCCTAGCCTTCATTAATAAAGGGATCTGAGGCCCTGGTTCCCAGGCTCTTATTAGGCCATGACTGCTGCATATCTCCATTTATTGTTAAAATTGGGAAAGGTAGTTCCAAGAGACATCCTAATATGTATCAGCAGCCTTACCTCATCCTGATCATCAGAGTCAATTACTCCTGCTGAGATGGAGATTGTTTTCCTTGCTAGATAGACTTTGGCTCAGGGAACCCAAAGTGACCAGTCAGCAGCATAACTTAAAGCTTAATGGGACCCTTGCCAAGTCTCCTGGCAGAAATGTTCTCCCACTGGAAATTAAGACCTCTGAACCCAAAAAGTCTAGAACTGGAGAAATGGGGAGCACAAATTCTTTGAGTGGGGCACTGGGAGTGATATAAGCAGGGCCATACCAACTTTCACTCCTCGGTTCCCAGTTTTTTATTTGCTATCTTGGGAACATAGTCCCATATAATGGTTGTTGATTTAGGGTATATACTATGGGCTGGAGGTTGGTGTCCATCCTCACAGTTTTCCTTCTGTCAGCTGGAAAAGAAAGAGAAGAACTCACTGGCTCTGCTGAACACTGGTTTCATCTCTCCACCAGGCCAGAAACTTCTACATTATACAGTAGGTGACAAGGCCGGTGGACCCCATAGTTCTGTGCTCACTACCACACTTCCTTGTCTTGTTCCTCGGTCCAATATGAGGTTATGTAGGATCCTGTGTCAGTAAATCAAGTGCTCTGTAAGCCCTTAGGAGTCATCCTGGCAGATGTCTTTGGCCAGAAAGGTCATTTCATATCTGGTATACATGTTGATTCAGTCAGCATGAATTGCTGCTTCTTCCGGGATTGAAAGGGTCCAAGGTAATCAACTTGCCACCAAGTGGCTGGTTGGTCTTCACAGAGGATGGTGCCAAATCTGAGACTGAGGACTTTGCTCTGTTCCTAGAAGGTTGGACATTCTGCAGCGGCAGTTGCTAGATCTAGGTCATGAGTAGGAGCCCATGCTGTTGGCCCCATGTTCAGCCACCATCTCTGCCATCATGGCACGAAGCACATTTTGATGGTATTGCAGTGTCCAGTGACTGAGGTCACCTGGCTGAGTCATTTTACCTACTTGGTTGTTTAGTGCCTTTTCCATGGAGGATGTTCTCTGGTGAGTATTCATATTTGATGCAAAGTCCTTCACACATCTTCCTCCTTCCCATCTCTTCTTTCACAGGCCTCTTCCCCAGACCTCTTTGTCTCTAATCCTCTAATCTTTCTCATTCCAGGCCACTGATCAACCAGACAGCCATTTAGTATTGGCCATGAACCCAGATTTTTCCTTATCATTGGCCACTTTTCTTTCCATACAATGTCAATAACTATGCAAAGCCCTCAAATCTCTGCCTGTTAAGAAGATTTCTCTTCACTCTTTATTTCAGGGACACTTCTGGGTGGGGCTGTTGTACAGCAGCCCATTTTTAGCTTATGTCCTCATAAAGAGCCAACCCATCTGTGAACCTAGTTCGGCATTTTACTCCTTCATCAGCTGGTCATAAGGGACCTCCACTCCACTCCTTTGCAGCAACAAGTGTGAGCTGAGATAGAGATACCAGCACAAGAACGACAAATGGAATGGGGTCTAGATCATCTGTTCATGTGGCTTTCTTGTATCCTCTGGCCCTGCTTATGTCCGATCCCAGATGCACCTCTTTTGTCTTACAATGAATTGCTGTTGAGATTATGTGATCTCCTGATTTGATGGATATGATTGTGGTCAAAGGAGTTCATTGATGTAGACCATTCAAATCATCCTCCTGGAGCCCAGAGCAGGGTGGAAAAGAATGGGCAGCAGATTTAAAGGCAAACAGAAGATATCCAGCACATTCCTAAACTCTGCCCCTTACGGGCAGAGTCCTGGAAGAACAGCAGAACTTATGTCCCCAGCAAGCAGCTCATTCCCAATTATTCCTAAATTGACCAATCAGAAAAGTGTCTCACCTTATGTATTAATCTGCCAAAAGGCTGCCATTGCAAAGTACAAGAAATCTGTTGGCTGTAGAAAGGGTATTTATTTGGATAAAAGCTTACACTTACAAGGCCATGAAAAGTCCAACTCAAGGTTGCTTTCTCACAAAGCCAATTGCCATGTGTTGAAGCAAGATGGC
Organism: Cabassous unicinctus; assembly: GCA_029593785.1. Taxonomy (NCBI): domain Eukaryota; kingdom Metazoa; phylum Chordata; class Mammalia; order Cingulata; family Chlamyphoridae; genus Cabassous; species Cabassous unicinctus. The sequence goes on from JAQZBX010009769.1 coordinate 16,357, forward strand.
CGCCGATCTCTGGCCGGTCTCTGCTTTCTCCTCTGGGCTTCTTCCTCCTCTTAAAGCTCCCTGGGTCCAGAATTGGTACAAAGGTTGTTTGTAAATCCTTGGAAATGAATAGAAATGGTGAAAGCACGTAATAGCATTTGTAACTAGCAGAGCTATTATATGGGTATGACAGTAGTTGAAAGGGTAAAGCTAAGGTCATGTGTATTACTAGAAGGAAAGCTAAAAAAATGTAACATGGGACTGTATAACAGTGAAACCTTATGTAAAATATGAATATGAGTGATATTGCATATATAAGACTTTTTACAAAATAGAAATACAAACAAACTAGAAAGACAAAAACAGAATAGCATCTATGTGTGGCAGGGAAAGCTTAGAGAGATTGAGAGGTGATGAGTTTTTTGTTGTTTGTTTTTGTTTATTATTATTATGATTGGAATAATGAAAATACTCTAAAAAGGATTGCAGTGATGAATGCACAACTATGTGATTATACCAAATACCATGGATTGCACATTTTGGATGGGTTTATGCTTCATTAATATGTATCAATAAAGTTCATTTGTTAAAAAAAAAAAAAAAAAAAAAAAGCCCTACTTTTAACAGGTAATCTAATCAAAGACACCTCAGCTGAATTTAATGCAATCAATGGGTATCACATCCAGAGGAAAAGATTAGTTTACAAACATAATCTTTCCTTTTGGGGATTCATAAAATAATCTCAAACTGCCACACTTCCCAAGAGTAGAATGAATAAAAGAATAGAAAGAGATCAAAAATATTCTGAGGGAAAATTTCTCCCCAGGGAAACCTAGAATGGGACTAATCATGTCCTCTCTAATAAGCAGGAAGAGCTGGATTCTCCAGGCACAAAAGGACTAAGCACAGCCTAAAAGGAGGAGTTCCACTAACAACTAGAATGTTCCATCTCCGATGCTGTCCAACAGTGCTTTCTGTGAAGATGTAGGTGTTCTATAAATCTGTGTTGTCCAAAAAGACAGCCGCTAGCCACATTTGGTTACTGAGCACTCAATAGGTCACTAGTGTAATGGAGAAACTCAGTTTTTTTATTTAATTTTATTTCATTTAAATTTATATAACCACATGTAACTGAAGTTACTGTATTGGACAGCACAGAGCACACACACTAGGGAATATGTATGACTTGACTCTAGGGATACTCTTAGAGACTTAGCCACACAAGTTCCCATGGAGCTAATCAAGGCACAGGATGCTTTCACCTAAATTCTCTTGAACTTGATGGAGCAGAGCCCGTGACCTGGCATATGAAACTGGCTTTGGAGTTATACAGGCCATGGGGCCACTGCTAACCAGTTGTGTGACTCCAGGTAAGTGGTTTTATCTTTCTAAGACCCATTTTCCTCACCTGTATAATTAGAATAATTCTTACCTTATGTGGCTGTTGTGGATATGAGATGAGAGGACATATGCAAGGTGCCTGGTTCACAGAGGTCGTTTCATCAATACTTCTGCTCTTCCTGTGATACCAGCCATCAGCCTCCCTAAACTCTACTCCCTAACCTCCACTCCCTCCTACTTCTCATGCTCTTTCTTAACTAAACCCCAGAACATCCACCTGGCTTTCCTTAGGCTGAGCTCCCTATTCCAGTGCAGAAGAAGAATAAAGTAGGGCTTCCTGCTTTGGATATTCACATTTATTGACCTCAAAAAATTGGTGTATGGATTACTTAGTATTTTAGTCTGCCAAAGGGCTGCTGATGCAAAGTACCAGAAATGGGTTGGTTTTTATAAAGGGAATTTATTTGGGGTAAAAGCTTACAGTTCCAGGGCTGTGAAAAGTCCAGTTCAAGGCACCATAAGAGGTGCTTTCTCACCTAAGTCAGCTGCCACGTGTTGAAGCAAGATGGCCACTGATCTCCGAGGGGGTTTGAGCTCATCTGAGTACAACAAGGCATGTAGCAGGGCTCGTCTCCTCTTGAGCTGCTTTGTGGGTCCACCCTCTTGGGGCTTCATGTGTAAATGATCCTCTAGTCCTCTCTTTTACATGGCAGAATCAAACATGGCAACTTCCTTTTCCTCTGTCTCTCTGTGTCTCCCTTTATATCCCCAGCAAAGGGGCAGAAACTCAACCTGAGTCTCACCTCACTGATGTAGTCCCATCAAAAGCCCTAAAGAGCGTTTATCAAGTAATCTAATCAAAGGACCCTCAGCCAAATTTGATGCAATCAAAGAGTATTACACCCAAAAGAATAGATTAGTTTAAGAACATAATCTTTCTCTTTTGGAGATTCATAAAATAATATCAAACTGCCACACTTAGAGTATAAGACGGAGTAATTTAGTGACTTTTATAGGGGAGGAGCAAAATTCATTCTATAATCTCATAAGCATAACATTTCCTTCCACACCAGCCCCAACCACTCTAACAACAAAATTACCTAATAAAAATCAGCAGTCCTGTTGCATCAGTGGAAGTGAGATTCTCACCTATTTTTGCTGCCAGTTCTTGGGAGTAAAAGTCTAAGATGAGAGGCTGAAATTCTCAGTCGAGAGCCCTTGTTGGGGAATTACGTAATTCCCACAGGGCAAAAAGCCAGAAGCCAAATTTGGCAACTCACCAGGGGCTGCTCAATGCTGATTTCGCCTCTGTTTGTTCGGTGATTTGGCGCCTTGCTTTGTTTTGGTTTGGGATATTGTGAGTGATGGTTTGTGCTCTCCAAGTATTCTCAGGTCTGCTTTTCTTGCCTGTTGTTGGGGAAGAAGAGGGAGCTTCCTTTGTTTGTGGAGCTCAGTAATGATCTTATCATTTCAGTGGCAGGAAGAGCCGGGAAGTTCAGCGGTTCAAATTTTATTTTAGCTCCACTGCAGGTCCTTCTGATGAATTTACATTTTAATTTTTTATCCGTGTCTTGGCACCAGACATCATATAAATAAATGAATACACAAATAAAATTCATGAACCGGACCGAGAGATTAGAAGCTGAGAAGCCTGGCTGAGTTTTAGGGCTGAGTTTTAACATCAGAGCCTCCACCTCGTCTTGTCATCATTACCTATTCAAAATCCTGTAATGAAGGAACAAAGTAGGTCAGTCCCAGCTGTACCAAACAGAATGCAGAGGAGGAATTAAAAGAAATGAAAAAGCCTGTCATGTCCATCTGTAAGAGCACACTCTTACAGGCCTCTTTCAGTGATAATCCTGCAAGTCAAACTCATGACAATGAATTGCCTTCCACTCGTCAAAGCAGCAGCAATGAGTCAGCATTCCTCACAAGTTTCATGTGGAAAAGGGCAGTGAGTGTTCATGATAATTAAAAGCAATGGGAACCTAGAGAAACTTTTATTCCCAGTCTGTTATTCTTTATAGCATTTTCTGCTCTTTCTTGGGGTTTGTTTTCCTGTGAAAAGTAATAAAATAACTTTGGTTTCCCCTGAGCTTCTAAAAGTCACTTTGTACTCCTTTGGGGAAAAAAAAATCCCTGCTTGAATAGAACACACCAGCATTGCTTCAGCTTACCTACATTTAAACAGCTCTACTGGTGTGCAAACCTTCTTTGGAAAGATGAGAAAAGGCTTTGGCAATTTGCCATCTTAAAACAAGCTAAACTCAAGTCTCTAGATATAAAGAAAAAGTAGGAATAATTATAGGACTGATGTCTTAAAAGACAAATGTAATGGAGGGCACAGAGCAGGAAAAAATGAAAAGAAGAAATTATGTCCTAACTAGAATAGAGGTTTTCCTCTTCAGAGCTTCTCGTGTAAGAGACGTTCCATCTTGGAAAATATTTATCTAGTGTAGAGGGTCCGATTCAGCACTTCTAGGTAGAAAGGAAGAAAGCATTGCATCCTCTTGCACTGAGAAAGGTAGGTAAAGCAGGGAGCTATGGGTCAGAACATGTGCTGCACCTGGCCAATAATTGTAAATTCCCTTCCACTTAACTCCTTTCCCATCTCCATTCAGAGGGCCACCTGGGGGGAAACCAGCTCTTAAATACTGGAAGCCCAGAAAAAATTGAATGAAAGTACTTCCCCTTTTCTGCCAGGGACACGAGTGAGGGGCTCAAATGCTGTCTTGTTTAGTATTTGCCCAACAGGCAGGGTGATCTGAGAGTTCCATCCAGTGAACTTGCATTGCTCCTTCGTTTCTTTTCCTCCCTCCCTAACAGCATCTCTGGAATCAGGCAGCCTATGTGGCACCATTACACTTAGTGTCGTCATTCTTAACACCTCTGCAAGATCTCCACCAAGTGAAAGGAAAGAGAGAAGTAGGGCAGGTGGTTTAGAAGCAAGTGGCCTGGCTGCACTGCAGAATATCCCTTCTTGCCCTGAAGCTGTCCTTCCGGGACTGCTCTACATACACGGCCTCGCCTTGATCAAGCATAGGGGCAATGCACTTCCTCTGAGAGCATGGACCACCCTCACCCCCCACGTGCAGCTTCCTATCTCCTGAGTCCAGTGCAGTGCTGTGCACAGGGCCCCCGAGACATGGTATAATAGAACCCTCAGCACTAAGTCAGACAGATGTGGATTCCGATCCCAGCTGCTCCCAGGTGGGCAATCTTGAGGAAATTACTTAACCTCTTTGATTCTTTATGGCTCATCTGGTACAGTAGATAATGCCTCCTTCACAGAGTTGATAGGAGGCTTAAATGAGATCATATATAAAAAATTTCTAGCTTGGCACATAGTAGGAGTTCAACTCTCTTAACCTGCATAAAATATTCAATGAATTTTGTAATGAATAAATGTTCTTTCTCTCTCTCTCTTGCATACACACACGTACTTAAGGCAAGACAAGACAAAAGGGTAAGAGGAAGTAAACCTCAATGAAAAGAACAGATCTAGTCATACATACAAGTCACTCAAGCTTCCTAAGCTGCAGCATCCTCATCTGCAAAATAAAGAGGTTGGATTGCATAATTTTGAAGATTCCATGAAAAACTGAACTGATCTATTATGGAGGAAGAGATAAGAAGTAAAGAAAAAAAGAAAATGACAGGCCTCAAAGCAGAATGGCCGGTAGGATCTCAGTCTACAGAATTCCTAGAAGACTGAGAAGACTGCCTTGGAGGGGCTCACAGGGATTCCTTCTGATTCTTCAAAGCCCACAATCCACTCAACAAATGGTTACGTAGGTGGCAAGTTCAACAACACACGCACAAAATGTTTCATTGCAGTTGGAAATGCATCTTTTCCTTTGGTTCCCTTTATTCTTACTGTTGAGCCAAACTGAAGACAGATGGGCATCTGAAGGGCATGGAGTAGAGGTCCACTCAGATCCCTTTCACAAAGACACCTTCCTCCAGCCTTGCTCCCCAGCCAAGGATCCTTAAAGAGGCCGTCTTATTAGGAATTTTAAAAATAAAGCTAAATGTAAACTATGAAGGCCCCAGGGAGCATCATTTTCAAGATGGTGTTTCTCAAGAGATGTTGAGTACATCTTGAGTGATGAGCAGATTCTAGCCTCCCTTTCCATCTCTGCAAATGATCATCTCATTCTCTCTTTACTTGAGGAATTTACTCTTTCTTTTGTAGTTGACACAGGCAAAACAAGGAAATAAAGAGTTGGACCAAAGTTTTCATTATGAGATAAATGAGAGAGTGGAAAAATACCAGGCATTGGTCAAAATGATCATACCTGCCTTACTCCCATTGGGTTCCCATGAGCCCAGCTTAGTATGGAAGAGGTAAGACTTCCTCCTTCCACCCACCCCCCAAGTGTTTAGGTGCCCTGTGATCCAGAGTTTATGTCACTTTCTTCCTTGGAGTGTAATGTAATATATGAAGATCCTGAATATGACTCTAGCTATCCATAAGACAGCTAACTCGTCTTTGGTTACGGATGACTGGAGAAAAGTGTCCAGGAAAGAAAATAAAAGAAGAAAATATGCAAGATGCCTTTTAGGGTAGGTGTCTCTCTCTCTTATCTCAAGCTGGAGACTGAAAAATACCTGGGTGGTAATCAGAAACTGGGTGGTCCTAGAGAACAGCCAGAGACCCACCCATTCAGTGCCAAGCAGATGTTCTAAGCAAGCAAAGTTTTTTTACATTTTTGAAAAGGGTGTTGGCTTTCCATTCACATTCAGTTTAGCTCAACAACATTCTTTCCCAGGTTTTGTATTGTCCTTGAGAGAGTTGAAGGTTTTCTGTTCCTGACAGAGTTGAAGGTTTTCTGTCCTTGAGAGAGTTAAAAGTTGTCCTTGGTGCCTTTAGTTGGAAACTCTGAAGTGGGGAAATTTGTGTCTCTCCCTCCAGGCATTATAGGTGTTTGTGCTTGGACATGGAAGAGCCAAGGCTGTTGCTTTGTACTCATTTAACCTGAAAGCAGATGCCCTGCGCATTCCCTAATGAAGGCTTGTCTTTATCCAGACAGTATCACATAGAATGAAGCCAAACATTTTTTGCTTATGCAAAACAACACATGTACACACACACAAAGAGAGAAGAGTTTGATTCATTCTAAAATGTGTTTCCTTCACTTTTCTTTTGCTTTTATATTAGGTGAAACGTTCACGCTCTCATTACAAATCCAGGGGAAAGTGGAAAAAACAAAGAAAATAAAGATTTCTGGTGAAATGGGTATTACGGAGGCCTTTTCCCCTGTTGTTTGGATTGAAGAATCAAAAGACAATTTCCTCAAATTCTAAGTCTGAGGAAGCTCACTCAACCCACTCAAATCTGTACCCTATTTAGTGCACCCCACATTCAGACTGGAACCAAACCAGATTAGCTCACAGTGTCCCAGCTCTCACACTTGAACAATATGACTGTGGAGCACTCAGAGGCATGGTTTTGCTCTACACTGACTGCCCTATATTGTGTAGCAAATGAAAGAAAGTTGAGAAGAAAGGAGAGTTGACCTCCTCTTCATCATCTCTGAGGTCCTTTTTACAAGTGAGGCTTGCAGAGACATGATAGGGCCTGAATAAAGAAACAGGGTCAATTACCAAAAAAATCTTTGGCAATTTCCCCATCTTGAGGTATAGAACAAACCTGCATTTTTACCATTCTTTGTTTTTGCCCATGAGTTAACAGCATCCTCCCGAAGCAGATGGGGCCACTGTTACAGTGAACACTGATTAGAATAGGAAAGCCCAGAGCTTCCCTTTTTGATGAAGGAGAACAAACTTGCAGGCTTTGCAGGGTTGGAAGGCACAAGTCTCTGGAGCTAGATGAGCTTGCTTGATTTAGTGGCAGCACCAATCTGATCTTTTAAATTGTTTCCAGGCACAATGTAACCAGCTCTTTTGAAAGTCAGTCCGACTGTAATTTGCTACTAATTGTAGTTTAAAGTGAGCTACTCCGGGCCTGGCTGATAGCAAAGCATAAATTCAAGTGGCTGTTTTTAGGATGTCCTTGGATTAAGGTGAACATTAGTATTCTCACTACCTGGGCTGTTGGAAATTGAACCATTTCTGTAGCTACCACATATATCACCATTCTCATCAAATTAAGGCAAGCCCCCCAGATGATGGGAAAGATAAGAATTACTCTAGGTAGTGTTATAAATTCCATTGACTATCAGGATGATGGTAGCTAATTAGAGTTCGCCTCCATCATGTTTTTCTTTGGTTGCCTATCTTCTGAGTTTCTTACGCTCCTTTGGCCACTCCTTAGGGGTATATTCGTAAAGTGTGAGCCACAGACCCTCTCGGGCACTTGCAAAAATGCAGATTCCTCAGGCCCCAACCCTATTCTATAGAATCAGAATTTGGTGGGAGTCAGAAGTGAGGGGGGTGGAAAGAGGGGCAAAGCGGGACCAGGTCCCAGGAATCAGCATTTTAAATGAAATCCTTGAAGAATTCTTTTGTACACCCAAGTTTGAGGACCACTGCCTTGTAGAGATTTGGGCTGGTTCATCAGTGGGAGACCTTTGTAAGTAAAAAAACTGAGCACTTTGAGTGGAAGTGTGTCCCTCTATAATCTCTGCTACTGCCCAAATCATTGTCTCTGCCACCATGGGTACAAAAGTTTTAACCTGTCTAGTCTGGGTTGAGGGGAGGCATCAAGACCACAAACCTCTTTTCAGGATTTTCCATAATTTGGCTTTGTTCTCATCCTCTCTCTCAAGTATAGGTAAGTCACCTTTCTTCTCCCCATAAGCCATGCCACTTCCAGCCTCCAGCCTTCTTACATGCTGTCCCCCATGTAAGTGCCTTTCCTCATGCTATCTCCTCCATATAGGAAGTCTTGCCTCCATCCCCTGATGTAGCTCAATCCTACCCATCTTTCCCGTGAAGAGCTGTATAAGATGACAACTTCCCCCTGAACTGAGAGGGCTTCATCAGGCCAAAGAATGACTCAGACGAGTCCAGCTTGGTGAGTAAATATGAATTTATTAGGTGGCTTACATGGGGTCCTGATCCTTGGTGACAGGAGGAGAGACGACAGTTCGGAGCTCAGTTGTCCATGCTTACTGAGAAGTTGGTGGGTCTTTTATCGTGGCATAAACATAAAAGAACACAGCACTTTGCTCAAGATTAAAGCTACGTATGTGTTTGAAGATGTTTATCAAGGCATGCAGGGGTGCACGTGACTTCAACAGAATGCTTCTTGATTACAATAAAAAAAAGCAGATGTTTATATTTTTTATGCCAGAAGGGAAAGGTCAGATACAGTTTTACTGACTTTAAGGTCTACTTATTCTCAGGCAATTGTTTCCTGAAGCACGTCTTGTGACTCGCTGAATCTAGCTTACAGTTTAATTTAAGGAGAGGACAGTAAGACTTGGGGGATGCTAAATTACCCATGCCACAAGTCCTAATTCCCATATGAACTTTTTCCATCCATTCCCAACCCCTTTATCTCTTCATTCTCTGAAACTTTACCTTCCTTAGAATCAGTCTCAATTTGTTTTAGCATTTATTTATGATATTTGTTTAAGACTCATCTCACCAGCTGGATTTTCAAGTTCCCTAGGCAAAGGGGCTCTTATACTTTTCAAAATCTCCCTCAATTTTTAGCACTGAGTATAAAGTGAGTATATGGTATGACTCTAATAAATTCATTTTAAATTATTGATTGATAGATCACCTCCCTGTCTGTCTAGAAGAATTATCTAGTAACTTCAGCCACCCTTTTGTGTCTGGCCCCAAACAGCACCAGCAGTTGAGAGATGAGGGTCTTACAGAGAATACTGAGAATTGGCACAAGAAACATGCACAAAGGGTTGTACTCAACCAGCATATTATTTATCAAGCCCCAAGTGTATACCAGGCACTGAGTTAAGTGCTAAGAATACAGTGGTGAGTAAAACACTCTCCCTGCCTTTGTGGAGTCCCGGCCTACATGGAGGGAGACAGAGATTATTCGGGTGATCATAAAATAAACGTAAGATGACAAATCTGATGCATGTCATGCGGGGGTGGTAGAGCAGGCGCTGAAAGCAAGAAACAGAAGGATCTGACCTTAGCTGTGAGATCAGAGAAAGAGGGGAACCATGCTGGAAACAAAACTCTGAGCCCCCAGGTTGACTTGCAAGCCTTCTGTCCTACAGCCACCACTCCCAGAAATTCAAGTTGTGTGACCTTCCTTTTGAGGGCTCCCAAATAGGCAGCTCCGAGTCCACATAGCTGAATTGTGACTGGCAGGTGATTAATATGGTTTATATCAAGATTGGCCACATGCCTGGAATTTTCCTTGAACTTTCTGGCAATAAAATGGGTATGATAACAGAGCCCTTCTAAACACACTGTACAAATTAAGGGACAATTGTAATGCATTTTGAACTTCTGGAAAAGTAAGGCAGTCATAGTTCCAGATCATGAGAGATTTAGCTCCAATTTGTTTTCCCAAGAAAAATGTTCAGGAATAAGGGAAGAGGACAGTCTTGGTGTGTGTGTGTGTGTGTGAGTGAGTGAGTGTGTAAGCAAGAAAGTAGTTGTCCCTTTCCCAGTGGGTTCTTAATAAAACTCAGAGTTACACAGATCAGCTGCCGTCTTGTGACTTTCTGTGCTTTGCAACAAAGGGACATTTTAGGGGGTTCCAAAAGAATCCTCTTAGGAAAATTTGGCAGCCTATAAAATGCCAGAGTGTATTGTTTATCCCTGAATAGCTTTGTCAGCGATAGGCAAATTTAACAAGATAGTTACCCTGAAAACTCAGTGTGTAGAAGAAGCAATAACATATGGAGACAAAGATGTGTTTTTATTATTTTCCTTTTCTGTAGAGCTTGTGTAGAGTGCATTACATGTCCCTCCTGGGAGTGCATGGGAAGGTGCCAAAGGGTGGTGAGGAGGGGACACTGGGGACGTTGGCCACTTGAAATAGTCCTGTTCAGACAGATGGGTTTTAGTATGCAAACTCATACGTTGAAGGCACTTCTCTTGACCCTTTAAGATGTGAGCTTCAAAATAGCATTGCCATAAAAACCCAGGAGAGTTAAACAGTTAATGCACCTGATTATATTTAACAAAAAACAAAACACCTTTTGGGACTCACTCTGTGAACACCTTTTTGTTAGATCTGATCTGCTTCTAATAGCTATTTTAATAACTAATCAAACCATAAAAGCCAAAGATACCTGGTTTTACAAATATATGCTTTCCTGGTCCATCTATATGTCTCCCTCCTCCAAGTTTTCAAATACAATACATTTAGAAGATAATTTAATAAGAAGAGAATGTATTTACTTTCTGCCTTCTATGTGTCAGACACCCTGCTAATTATTGTCTTTGTATATCTTAATTCATTTACCACTTGCAACAACCATATGAGGAAGGGATTAGCATTACTGCTCTTTACAGATGAGGAAACTGAGGCACAGAGCACTCCAGTAGCTTGCCTGAGGTCACAGAGCTATTAAGTGGTAAAGCCAGGATTTGAATCCAGGCAATTAGACACAGAGTCCACATTCTCAACCTCTCTGACATATTATCTCTCTCAGACTTAGGAAGAGAGATGGCTGATAGAAAATTTAATTGCCTTTGAGTAGGTTGGAGAAATACAGTCTTTCCGTAGGCTTTCCATGGGCTAATTTTTAAAAGTCTTTCTTAGCTAGATGGCTAATGATAGGGTAGTCACAAAGTTAACTTACAGCAAACTGAATGTCATAAATAAATCACAAGCAGCTAATTTGTGCAACCTAAGTCAGAATTTCTAATGAAAGCAAGGGGGAGAAAATGTTTGAGAAAACCATCTTCATAGGAAAACGCAATAAGTTGAAATTGACTCCCTGAGGTAAAAAGACTCCACTCTTTGCAATTTACCCAAGAGCTTGGAAGTGACTTACAATTCCCAGCCTACGCTCAGATGTGAGTTTAAAAGTGCTTCTTTTAGCAGCTCTTGCAGGATAAATTATGACTTCAAAGCAGAAATGTCTCCATTCACAAAATGGGTCGCTGACAAGAGCTCTAGGGTGCAAGGAAACTATAACAAGCAAAGAAATATGGCAACAAGAAAAATGAATTTTAACCCTAGGTTCTGTTTCCTCTTATCTATTTCACACTGTTTTATAAGCGAGCCTCATTCTTCCCCTCATCACAGTAGGAGGAGAGAGGAAGAAGGGAAGCAGGCTCAATTAAACCCCGTGGGTCTGGTCCACGGAGGATTAAACCAGGAACGGAAGAGGACTCATGTCCTTCTGTGAAGACCAGTGCAGCCTTCGCAGTGAGAGCAGCTGTGCCGAGACCCTCTCTTAGTGAGCTGACCAAGACTGGGGGGACTTCCTTGGGGATGGAAGTCTGGGCCCAGTGTGATGTTGAAATGCCCTCAGAGGCGGAAATTCCAGTGAAATCTCTCTAAGGATCAAAGATTGCAGTGTCAGCCAAGGATTCACGTAGACTTGCAGACACTTGTTGCTGTAAAATATGTCCATCTCTACCTCAGGGTAGGGTTTCTTTCTAAACAGAGGGCAGGAGTTTGCAGGGTTGACACTTTTAAATTGCCACATACAGGAGTGTTTTTGGGTAATGCCAATGTTTACAGTCTAGGGGTGAAAAGAAGACACTAATTTAGAACACATGAAGAGTTTCCACGTGTTTAAAGAACATCTGGAGAAAAGGGTAGGGGGCTCATTTACTGAAGGGGAGCAGCAGCACAGAGCAGCCAAGAGGGCAGTGCATGCATGTGAAGGGAGGGCACATGGCGATGGCATGAAGGCACACTCACCCAGTCAGCCTGGAGAAGGAATTTTGGAGCCTGATGACCTGAAGGGATCAGCTCAACTCTGCAATGTTCAACTCAGAACCAGCCCTTAGTAGAAGTCACTTCAGAACCTCCAACCAGTGAGCAGTGGAATTAGATGTGTTGCTAGAGTAGCAGTCGCTGCCATCCCTAGAATCTGCCTTCAAGCCACAGACTTCCCAGTAACACTCTGCTTTTGTTTCCTGTTTCTCTGGACTTTGCCTCAGTTTCCAGCCTGGCACTGCAATTTCTTCTGAGGATTAGGGCATATCCAGATGCAGACCACTTCACTGAGTCCCTGAAGTCTGATCTGGACCTGACCAGCTGCCTCCTCCACCATCTCAGGAAGCTGACCTCTTTCTCCTACCTCCAACCCCAAGAAAGAAAACTTGTATATGGGTTTGGGGGATGAGGTGGAGAGGGGAGAGAAGTGGCTTCTTTGTTCAGAGAGAATTTGTGTGAGTGCTCCCAAGATACTATATTCTGCCTACTGGCACCACTTAGTAAAAATAATAACTAGCCCCAAGCTGGACTTGATGCTAAGCACTTTAGTTAATCCTCACATCAACACTGCAAGGTAGGTATTTTTATCCCTGTTTTGTAGATGAGGAAAAGAGACATAATGAGGCCAAGTGACTTATCCAAGGGACCACACTAGAAAACAGAAGAGCCAGTATTCAAATCTTAACAGTTTGCTGTTAACTCATATATTACATTTCTTCCAACATAGGCTGGATATACTCCCCACAACTTGCAGTGCCTTCCTCCTGCTTCCCTCCTGCAGAGATGCCAACCTCAATGAGAGTGTCACTGGGAAAGAAAAAGTGATCTGATCCAGGAGTTAGTACTGCAAAGAAACTGATGTGATGGGGAAATCCCTCTAGTAAAAGGGAAAGGACAATGTCTCACTCTTACTTACTATTCCTCTCCCCACCACCCACCTACCTCTGCTTTTGTGGTAAAATAAGGCATAAGACAAAGTCAGCACTTTAACTCTTCCTGCTATCTTGATTCAGCCAGGAAAACAGAAAACAGCTCCAGACTCCCAGGAACAGAGTATTAACCCAAAAGGGTGGAAACAGTTAGCTGGCAGCCCAGTGGGGGTGGGGAGTGGGGGTGGAATTAGGTGCATTAAGAGAAATTGAAATGAAAACGAAAGTTCTTTTATTGTTGTTAATATATACAGTATCAAATACAGCTGGAGGTAAAGGTAGGGAAAAAAGAAATAAGAAAGGCAAAGGAAAAGCAGAAATTGTTGCAACTGTGTCTCTTTCTCTAGTAGAAAGCCAACCCAACTGGGAGTCAGGAGAGCTCAGGGTCTAGTCAAAACCATGGCCACCACGTGGCAAGACACCACGCATTTCTGACCCTCGGTTCTGTGTTTTGGTCCAGCCACAATCAGAACAAACACACTCAACCAATTAAACAATGCCCTGGCACTTGGCTGTTGTGAGTTATCCCTGAATCTTTATACCCACAACATATACAGAAACAAAGGGAGAGGAAGAGAACCGTAACACAAAGCCACCTACTTTCTTGTAGGAAGATGGTTTCATTTTAGATATGAAATAATTTAAAAGCCATCTTTACATATTGACACATGCACAAATGCTGTCTCTGTGATTTTTTTTTTTTTTTTTTACTAATGTTCAGAAAAGACAATAGTACTTTAGTTGGATATACTGTGAACTAACATTGCCATGTTTTGGTTTTATTGTCGCCTGGACAGACAGGGTTCAACTCTAGCTGACTAATCCTGTGGGCTTGTAGAAAATAATGCATATTTTACTTCCAAGAGGAGTTCATTTCATTTCTTGCAGATGAAACAATGGCTTGGACTTTTCTGACCCTTTTAATTCTTTCTAGAAGTTATTAATAAATGTAGGCACAATCATAAAATCTGACATTCTATTTTCAGAATACCTTCTCTCTTAGCTAATGAGACTATTGCCCACTTTTTAAAATATTGACTACATACAGTGTAAAGGAGACAGGCGTAACTGTAGCATCTTGTATTAAAAGTAGTCTTTCTGTAATAACTGGAAACTCTGAAAATTCTTCAAGAATGTAACTGATTTTTTGTGGAAGTAGAAAACTCGAAAATGGTAGCAATGTGTGAAGGAAAGAGACTTACAGACTGGGTCCATATCATCTCCTCTCAACCACAGAATGCTAAGTGGAGTCCCCTACAACCTTTGCAATGACATGTTCTTTATTTAAGGCACTCAGCTGCTTATTAGTATGCCAATATAAATCTTAAAAACAGTGTGCAAATTCAGTAGAGAGTCGGAGTCCTGCTGTTATTTTTCCCGCCACTGCATAATCACCAAACCCGTACGCTCATCCTCATTGGTATGTATGAAATGAGTGGAATAATCACTGGGAGATTTATACTGTACTAGATCCAATTTCATTAATAAGAGAGAGAGCCGATTTCTAGAAGAGGGAGTCAATGTTCACAGGTTCCTATATACCTTCATTTAATTAATATAAATCCATCATAAGGAGGAGACTTTAAAAGTGCCCCCTGCTCATTTTCCCTACTCATTAAAACTATTAACTAAAATTTTCATTAAACTGCAGATATTAAGGGACCATGATCTTTAGGTAGCATCTGCAATTTAACTCCAACTTTAAAGCCTCTACCCAACACCCAACTCAGTCATTATATTTATCTTAAATGAGCGTCAACCGTTGGCAGCATGCTGCAGAATAAACAAAGAGTAAAAAAAAAAAGTAGAATCCCATTTTCAGGTAACTTACAGGTTATTAGAGAAGACAAGGATATAAACAAATGTGATTCAGGGAGAGAATTCCTGAAGGGCAGATATAGGTATAAAGTGCCAGGAGAGCCTCAGGTGATGGTAATGGGGGAAAATAAGGCATCTCCAGAGGGAAGGCAGTCAGAGAAGAGTTCACAAAGAAGCTGGAATCTGAACAAAGATTTAAAGGACAGGTGTCCATCTCCCCACTGGGCTGTAAATTTCATGAAGTCATGGATTAAGTCTTATTCACCAATGTATCCCCAGCAGCTAGCACATAGTAAACGCTTAATAAAGTTTTCTGAATGGATTAACATTTACATTACATGTTAAATGTAATGTAACATATCTAGAAAGACATGGCAGCATTTCAGGAAGGAGTACATGGGCAAGGGTCAACTTGGTCTGTTCTAAGAATCACAAATAACTTATTAGTGTTGGAGAACATAGTTTGTGTAAGGAAGTGGGGAAAGGTGGGGCTGGAAAGTGATTATTAAAAAAACCGTGGTCTATAGAGCTAGGTAAAATAAATGCCCATCTTTCAAGAATTTTTACTTCAAAAAATCCTAGCAAAATATGAGTGTACACTTAGTCAACTTCTTATGTGAACAAAATATAATATGAGAGGTGCCTTGATAATCATCCTATTGTGTCTTGACTTGTTTACATGGCAAAAAAGAAAACAGAGCCAGGTATTTCAACAATATATATATCTTGAGTGCCTACCTTGTACAGGGCACCCAGAATTTAGCTTAAAAATTTTGATAATGTTGATATCAAGTTCACTGGATTTAGTTTATTTTTTTTATCAAGATGTAAGTTACCAGTTTAATTGCACAAAGCTTAAGTATGCAGCTCAATGAATGTTCACATCTGACCACTGCGGTGCAAGCACTCAGATCAAGATGCAGGATATTTCCAGAACTGAGTAGTAGGCCACTTGATACAAAGGTAACTGCAATTCTGATTTCTTTTTAAACTATGTGCTCATCCTCACTTTTTCCTGATTTTATGCAGTAGAATCATTTGGCAGTTGCTAACATTGCCATATCAGCTTTCTATTGTTACATATCAAATGACCTCAAACCAAGGGACTTAAAACAATACACATTTATTCTCTATCAGGTCTCATGGGCCAGGGGTCCAGGCACAGTGAACTGTGTCCTCTGCTCAGGATCTCACCAGGCTGAAATCCAAGCATAAGCCAGGGCTGCAGTCTCCTCTGAGGAGCAGCATCCTCTTCCAAGCTCTGGCTGTTGACAGCTCATTCCCTTGCAGCTATATTGCTGGGGTTCCCGTTTTCTTTCTGCCCATCAGCGAGGGGCTGCTCTCAGTTCCTAGAGGCCGCCCTCAGGTCCTTGCCACATGGCCCCTTCCTCTCCCAACACAGCAGGCTGCTTCAAGGCCTGTGGAAGAGTGTCTGCTGCTGCTTCTTGTCTCTTTTAGGGGCTCACCTTATTTGCTCAGGCCCACGCACGATAGTCTCCCTTTTGATTAACTCAAAATCACCCCATTTGGGAACTTGATGACATTTGTAAGATCTTTTTTCATATAACAAAACATTGTCACTCGAGTGTTATGACATTATACTCTCAGCCCCGCCCATAATCAAAGGTAAGGAACGACATAAGGCTTGTACATCAGAGGCAGGAATCTTGGGGCTGTCTTAGACTTCTGCCCACCAAAATTGCTTTGCTGTGTTTCACCTAACACAAGTGCAATGAGATCATTATTTTTCTATTGAAGACATTTATTATAGAAAATACAGATCAAAGCAAAAATAAAATAAAAATTAACACGTCATTCACTATTGTACCCAGAGAGAACCACTGTCAGCATTTTAGTGAATCTGCTTCCAGTTTTTTTCATAAGCATTACAAATATACATGTATTTATAGAAATGGGATTGCACCATGTAGACTAATGTTAGATAGCTATTAAAAAATTTTTTTTTAATTCTAGTAACATGCATACAACCTAAAATTTCCCTCTTGTAACCACATTCAAATATAAAAGTCAGTGCTGTTTATCGCATTCACAGTGTTGTGCTACCATCACCACCATCCATTACCAAAACTTTTCCATCATCCCTAGATAGCTCTTTTAGTTGAGTTTTCAGTCTGGCCCTTCATTGTGTTCTTGGAAGACTATTTTCATCTTTTGGTTTTGAACGTATATTATAGGTCCTGTGTTTATTCATACAATATGCTAGCATATACATATATATGTATATGTGTAAAATATTAAATATTAAAATCTGCTAAACTAGAATTTGGCAATAAATATCAGCAGAATATCCAAAATGTCCTTCTTTCCAGGTGTCAATCATAGAGAAAATGGTCCAGAAAGAACTCTCCTCAGTTTAAGGGGTTTCGCCACTGAGCTTTTATTGGGGAGCAGAAGGGGTAATTAATAAACAGAGCAATGAAGTATGCCACAGCTCATTTGTTACTGAGAATTTTTCTTTTTGTGAATCCATGGGGATCATTATGGCTTTCATAAATATTCCATTTTTCCTGCTCCGAGCATATGGAAGTATTGCTTTCCCTGTCCCCACATAGCATGGCCCATGTGACTTATCTTGGTCATAAAATGTGAACAAAAATGATGTGTGTCATTTTGGGGCAAAAACGTTAAGAACCAGTGTGTGATTCACATTTTGCCTACCCCTAGCTCTGTGACTGCAAAGGAGCTTCAAGAGGACATTTCTGCCAACCTGGGTCCCTACGATTGGCAGAGCACTGCCTCCACTGTCAACTCACATGGAGCAAGAAACAAGATTGGCCTGTTAAGCCGTGAAGAGCTGTTTCTTATTGCAGCAAAATGTAGGCTAAACTGACCAATGCAAAAACTAGTTTTTATAAATTAGAGCAGATGCAAATCCAAACCTATAAAAATACATCACCCCCTCACTTGCACCTGCTGTGTTTTCTTGAGTGAAAGAGAAAAGTTAAGAAAAGGTGGATATATTGAGAAGTGCACATGGGAGCCTGTCCTCAGGGTGAATATCTTCCTTCACATGTGACTTGGAGGAAAAAGTGTTGCAACCAGCAGATTATCTCGGCGGGGCTCCTAAGCCAGAGCGCTTCAAGCACCAGCCCCTCAGCAATTGTGCATTTTCCAAGGCTAGCGGGCAGATTCATTGGTAACTGAAATTGAATATATCTAAACATATTCAAACTGCTAACCTCTAATTCCACTAAAATTCTCTTTTGAGAGTAGGGCACAATAATTACCTTCAAAATGTATGAATAAGTTTTTATACCCACTTAACCCTTTAGAGTCAAGTCAAGCAACAGTTGGCCTAGGGTGGAGCCTTCTGACTCAATATCGTGCCAGTTACAATTCCAGGACACGTATGAATAGCTGATCATGTTGTCTGCTGTCAAAACAAAAACAGGAAGTCAGCCTTGTTGAGAATGATAAGCTGAAATGAGATTTTTTTTTAAAGCAGAGAGCATCTTGGCATGCTAAAACTTAGCCTCTAGTCAGATGGCACGGTTACTGTATTAGACATTAAAATTGCCTCCCTTGCATCCATTTCCCCTTCTGGATAACCGTTCTTATATTTTTTTCATGTGGACACACTTCCCTCCTTTCTGATTTAGAAATACTCTACTACTGATACCGGGCATTCCCCGAGCACACTTTGTTTATAGCTTCTTTTGAAACCAAGGAAAAATACCTAGGATTTATCTGTATGAAGCAAGATGTTCAGATTGGGATGTACCTGGCAGAGCCCAAATGGACAGTGTTTGCAAATGAATTATGCCAAGGAATTTGGTAAGCAGAGGGAGTTCTCCAGTTTGTGATTTGCACAGACTTCACCACCACTCACTTACCTGCTGATGTCACTGAGAGTCAAATCTTCTTCTCTGTAAACAGCTCCTACATTTCTTCCTATCTCTACTGAAAGGGATGTTATGTGAGGATGAAAGAGCGCATCTTTGGAAGAAGATACCATTTTACTTAAATGATAACAATGCTGGTCAAACCTAATCCAGCTGTTAAAGTAAACCTAACAACAACAAAAAAAATGCATTAAAAAAACTATGGTAGAACTAGGAGCTCTTATTGTTTCCATTGCAAATGTAAATAAAGAGTTCAGGGAGTTAAATAAGTCTTTACTGAACCCTTTCTGAATTGTCTTTGATGTGTGAGGTACTATGGGAAATAAAAAAATGTGTAGATGCTTACACTCACTTTTTCTTTTCCTCTGTGCTCTTTTTTCATTATTCCTCCCCATCCAAAAAATCTCCATTCCACTGGCATTCCAGTAATTGCCTCAAGACAGACACAAGATTGGAAGGAAAAGAGAGAAAACCACAAGCTTTTGTGCCTTTGTTTTATAAAAACCCTTGGGGAAAGCAGATTCTCTATTCAGGTCCTGAAGAAACAGGCATGGAGAAGTTCCTATAAACTATACCCCAATTGCCTGGCCTTGGGGAAGTGTGGAAGAGGCGGAGTTCTGGGAAGAGTCCCAAGCACAGAGAGGAATTGAGCCCTGGCTTAGGCAGCTCCTGTGAAGACTGCCAGACCTGAGAGCCACGGTTAAGTTGTGCACTTTGGACAGAAATATAAGCGACACTCACAAAGATTTCTGGGCTCCCAGCATGTCATGAGAGCAGCAGAAAACCATTAGAACTGAGGCCAGAGGCGACCAATTCTCAGGTCTACCCTGTATGGATCAATTACAGAGCACCCAGTTTCTCGTGCTTCCTTAACACTTGGCTCTGTGGAAGATCCCACGTGGCACAGCTCCAGGGAGGTGATTAGAGCTGAAGTTTAATCGTGTTTCACTTGTTTGCTGTTTTTTCCACAGGCCCAGCAGAATCGGAAAATCATAGGCAGAAACTAAGTTGAGACATAGAAAGTAGGAAGATGAAATATTTCTTTCATACCAGAGTTTAGGGTATGGGAATCAAGGCTGCCATAGGGTTTATAATCTACTATTAAATGGGATACTGAGACAAAACGACTCCAAGAAAATAAGACAGAAAAAAGGCAAATCACAAAATATGTGGTAGAAAGGAGAGATCATTATGAGCTTGGAACCTGAATGGTGCTCTATGAAGAAAATGGAATTTGATGTGGTACCTCAGCAAACAATGGAAGAATAGCGTATATGGGGGAGGGAGGGAAGGGCCGAGTATGGGCTTTCCAGACCGTGGAACAGCATGAACTCAGCCATGTGTGTGAGCACATTATGTATTCAAAAGTGATGATGAGAAGGAAACACATTAGACACACTGAATTGAGGGAACAGCAGACAATCAGATGAACAAGAACGGCCACCCTATAAAGGGTTTTGAGTGACTGGCTCAGAAGTTTGTACAGATTGCAACAAACCCCAGCCTAAAAGCTAAGAATGTTTCTTTTTAAAATTTTCTTTATTAGATAAGCTGTGGTTTACAGAACTGTCATGTATACAATACAGGATTTCTATATACCGCCCTATTATTAACACCTTGCTTTGGTGTGGAACATTTGTTACAACTGATGAAAGCATATTTTCATAATTGTAATATTAGCTATAGTCCATGATTTAGCTTAGGGTTCACTGTCTGTATAGTATACTTCCATGGAATTTTTAAAAAAATTTATTCTGTTGCCATATATAGAACTTAACATTGCCCGTTTTAAACACATTCAGATATATGTTTCAGTACCGTTAACTGCATTCACAATGTTGTGCTACCATCACCACCATCCATTACCAGAACATTTCCATTGGTCCAAAGAGGAACACAGTACATTTTAAGACTTAACTTGCCATCCCCTGGTAACCTATATTCTAGATGCTGACTTTATGAGTCTGCTTATTTTAATTATTTCATATCAGTGAGATCATACAATATTTGTCATTTTGTGTCTGGTTTATTTCATACCACATGATGTCTTCAAGGTTCATCCATGTTGTCGCATGCATCAAGGCTTTATTCTTTTTAAGGGCTGAATAATATTCCATTGTATGTCTATACCACATTTTGTTTATCCATTCATCGGTTGATGGACACTCAGGTTGCTTCCTTCTTTTGGCAATTGTGAATAATGCCGCTATGAACATCAGTGTGCAAACATCTGTTCCAGTCCCTGCTTTCAATCCTGTGGGGTATATACCTAGTAGTGGAATTGCCAGGTCATATGGTAATTCTATACTTAACTTTATGAGGAACCACAAAACTGTCTTCCACTGCAGCTACACCAGTTTTTGTTCCCACCAACAATGAATGAGTGTTCCTATTGTGCCACATCCTCTCCAACACTCGTAATTTTCCATTTTTTTAATAGCAGCCATTCTAATAGGTGTGAAATGGTATCTCATTGTGGTTTTGATTTGCATTTCCTTGATGGCTAATGATTTTGAGCATCCTTTTATGTGCTTTTTGACCATTTGTATATTTTCTTTGGAGAGATGTCTGTTCAAGTCTTTTGCCCATTTTTAAGTGGGTTGTTTGTCTTTTTGTTCTTAAGTTGAAGGATTTCTTTATATATTCTGGATATTAGACATTTATTGGGTATGTGGTTTCCAAATATTTTCTCCCATTGTATAGGTTGTCATTTTATTTTCATGATAAAATCCTTTCAGGCACAATAGTTTCTCATTTTGAAGTCCTATTTATCTACTGTTCCTTTTGTTGCTTGTGCTTTGGCTATAAAGTGTAAGAAGCCATTGTCTACCACAAGGTTCTGAAGTTGCTTCCCTAGGTTGTTTGATAGTAATGGCTCTTGTAATTAGGTATTTGATTTATTTTGAGTTGATTTTTGTATAAGATGTGAGGCATGGGTCCTCCTTTTTTACAAATGGAGATCCAATTTTCCTGGCACCATTTGGTAAAGAGACTATTCTTTCCCAATTGAGTTGTTCTTTCCCCCTGTCAAAAATCAGTTGACTATAAATGTGAGGGTTGATTTCTGAGCTCTCAGTTCTCTTCCATTGGTCTATATGTCTGTCCTTGTGAAAAACAGTTTTTATATTTATTAAGTTGATGGGAAAACTCAAAAGAAGAGCATTGTGTGGCACATGAAAATTACATGAAATTCAAATTATAGTGCCCATAAATAAAGTATTATTGGAACACAACCATGCTCATTCATGGTCTCTGTCTGCTTTCATGGTACAAAGGCAGAGTTGAGTGGTTGTGTTAGAGGCAGTAGGCATCCCTCAAAAGCCCAAACTATCTTCTATTTGGCCCTTTACAGAAACAGTAGCCAACCCCTGTTTTAAGGTGATTTTCACCAACTCCTAGATGTGCTCTTCAATCTTTCCCAAAGATTATAATTCAATCAAAATGACTTTTTAAATTCTTGCACATGAAGCTGTTGAAAGAGAGGTATTCTCATCCTTTGCAAGTATTTTATTTTTCAAAACACCATTACCTCTTTTCATGGATGATGACAATATGCTTAACATTCATTCTCCTAATACACAAAGATAGTGGCAGTACAGCAGTGTGTTGGAGCCAGAACAAACACACACCTATAGAGACTACCCTTAGTGTTACTATATGTTAAACAGGTCCAGAGTTAGAAACACATTTTATATGGATAGGTGCCAAGTAATCATTGGCTGTCACATGATATCAACATATACAGATGCAAAGCAAAAAATTCAGTCAATCATTTGGATGTTTTTTATCTATTTGCTGCCAAAAATCCAGATATTTGGAAACATCTGGATAATTGTTTATATATTTTACTTTTCATCTGGATTTGGCATTCAGCCCATTTCAGCAAGTGAATCACAGTGTTCTAAATACTAACATAGGAAGACACCATTTTCCCCACCACCTTTTACAGATAAGCTTCCTGGCTCTACCCCTCCTTTCCAGCATGTTCACTGCTTTCTTCTATTATTCCCTCGATTTCTTACCTCCCTTTTCTTTTCTTCTTTCTTTTATTTTTTGGTTTTGCTTATTCTCTCTAACACAATCTCTACTTTCAGAAATTTGAAAGAGTGTCCTCTTCTTTCTAATCTCTTTTGTCCAAAGAAGAAAGATGATTGGCTTCATAATAATTGAAATACTCCATTAAAACCCAATGTTCAAGTCTCTAATGGCATAAATAGGTTCTTAATTGTAGGGAGCCTGCTTTGTATAAAATTTACCCTACTGTGTCCGAGGCAGAACTCAAGGGAAAGGTCACAGGGAGATAGCTTTTAATTTATATATTCATATTTTTCCTATTATTTTCAATTGATTTTTTAAAATCTGTTCAATGTTATAAGTGCATGTCAAAAGCCCTGTGATATAATACTGACTTTTCCGGGCCACTTATTTACCATTATGGCACTGATACCCTATACTTGACTTTGACTATTTTGGGAAGGTTGGTCAGGGTCCACATGGGTCCACGGTCCTCTGTTGTAATAACATCAACCTTGCCAAGACAAACACAGTCCTCTCTCCCTGCTCCCCTAAATTCATGATTGATGCTCGGCCTTTATGAAGTCTTGCTGTGAATGCAGGGTTTAGTCCATGATGCTCCTGTCAGGATATCTTCTGCACTTTCCCAGTGAGGAGTTTTGCTTCTCTAAACAACACTCTGGGGTTAGCTGTAGTCCCAGATCATATGAACAGGGATAGCAGTTGCAAAACTGAATTTTATTGTCTTTGGTCCTAAACTGCTGACTTCATATAAAAAAAGAAAGCTTCAAAAAATCTTGATTTTAAAATAATTATTGCATGATCTTTGGAGGTAAGCAAGCTATGCAATGTTCATACAAACTCTTGGTTTCCCTTTTATTTAAAGATCATTACAAATGATGCCATTTTCCTTAAATCCTATATGTTCAAAAAGGAAAAGACTGTGCTTGCAATACTAGAATTGGTCAGTTTAATTTTTTTTTTAAATTTTATTAGAGAAGCTGTGGGTTTACAAAACAATCATGCTTAAAATACAGTATTTCTATTACCCCACCCTATTTTTAACAACTTGCGTTGGCTGAAACATTTGTTACAACAATGAAAACACATTTTTATCATTGTAATATTAACTATAGCCCATAGTTTAACTTAGTGTTCACTGTTTGTGTAGTTGGTCAACTTAATTTTAATGCCAGCTATGATCGCAGAAATATTCATTACAAAAATACTAGAAGAGTGTAAGTAGTGATGATGAAATAGTGACCTGTTTGGTTGTGTGTGTGACAGAAAAATCATTAGAGAACAATTTAATTTATGAGTAAAATTACATTATATTATACACCATTACACAAATATTTCTGTGTAGTTAAATTACCTTACTTTTTTGGTGAATAGACCAGAATGACAGTGATTTTAATAAGATTAAGCACAATTCTCTACAACAAACTATTTTATGGAATAAACACTTTATCAGGTCTTTGCCAGGAAGCTTGTATTCCCAATATTTAAACATCAGTGCTCCTTTCATCCTTTACCAAAGTTGATTTTAAAAAATAAAGGAAAAGTTTCAAGATCACTGCAGCTCTTCTACTAGAGTAGTTATTAAGAAAGTATCGGAAGTGGATGTGGTTCAAGCAGTTGAGTGCCGGCATCCTACATACGTGGTCCTGGGTTCAATCCCCAGTCCCGCTACCTCAAAAAGAAAAAAAGAAAAAGGTATCACTTTATCACTCTCAACTGTCCTTCCCACCTCACACTTTCAACACTCAACAACATGCCCTAAAACAGGAGTCAGACAGCAGAGGAGGGAGAAAGACACTTAACATCTGACTCTTTTCCTTTCCGGTTTAGTACTTATTGGCCTCCGCATTGGCTAATGCACCAAAGAGTCTGGGAAGCAGTTTGTTTGCTTTTAAAACCTCTGCTAAGAATGGGATTTCTAGAAGTACATTGATTTCTAGAAATATATAAGATTATACTTGTCCCCCCTCTGAGACTTCCAGTAACCTCCCCATCCCACTCAGAGTCAAATCCCAAATCCTCTGGGAAGACCTCTCCACAGTCAGCCCTGGCCTTGTCTCAGTTCCCACATACGCGCTAAGCCTGTGCTGCCAAAGGGCTTATACTCTGTTCTCTCCTTCACCTGGAAGAGTCTCCCACCACGTCCTGCCAGAGCTCACTCAGAGCTTAAAGACCAAATTCTCAGAGACCTTCTTTGCTAACCCTGGGGTAGGCAGAATAATATTCCCCTGAGATGTCCACATCCTACTCCCTGGCACCTGTGAAGATGTGGCCTCATATGGCAAAAGGGTCTTGGAGGTGTGATTAAGCTAAGGGTCTTAAGATGGGGAGAGTATCCTCATAACTTAGGTGGGCTCAATGTAAGCATAGGGTCCTTATAAGAGGGAGGCAGGAGGGTCAGGGTCAGAGAGAGACTGGACGATGGAGGAAGGGGTCACAAGCCAAGGAATGCAGGCTGCTCTAAAAGCTGAGAAAGCCAAGGGGCCAGATTCTCCCTTTGAACCTCCTGAAGGAACACAGCCCTGCTGAGACCTTGATTTTAGCCTAATGGGCTCCATTTCAGACTTCTGACATCTAGCACTACAAGATAATAAATGCTGTTTGCTTTAAGCCACTCAGTTTGTGGTCATTTGTTACAGCAGCAATAGAAAACTAATACACACTACATCTAAAATGACTTCCCCTCCCCAGTCTCTATCAGATGTCTTTCAACCCCCTTACCTTGCCTTATTTTCCTTTATAGCTCTTATTTTTATTGGCAATTACATTGTTTTTTCATCTGTTTCTTTGCTTATCTATCTCCTGAAATAGACTGTTAACCTTGTGAGGGCAGAGAATTTACTTTGTTCACCTCTGGACATCTCACACCTAAAGGATTACCTGGAGAGAGCAGAGGCTTGATGGGTCTTTGTTGAATGAATGAATGAATGAATGAGTGAATATATGAATGAAAACTTATTACAAGCAGACCCAACTCCAACAAAATTTGGATGTCTATGGAGTTGTGTGTGTATGTGCAGGTATGTGTGGGGATGCGTGGGGGGTAGGTATTCATGAGTATAGCAGTCATGGTGGAGTAGAAGAAATAGTAGGTAGTAGTATAGAGGTACCTGTAGGAGAAGTAATGGAATTTGGCCTATTTCTGTGATGCCCTAATTGGTGATAGTTAAAATACATCAGTGTTGCAAGGAGGCTTGTCATTTGAACCCATATGAAAATGTCCTCAGTATAAAAGTTCAGAATTGTTCTGGACTATGTTGTTACTACTACTTAGATAAAACCTGTAAAAAAAGGTGTTGCCCACAGGGTAATTTTCAATAGTTCGGTGTCTATATAAGGAGTGCATCCTTTGAATAATTTCTCCAAAATTAACCAGTCTAGTATCCAAGTCTGTAAAGAAAAACTAATCCAAAGAAAAACTTAAGCCAATATTTAAAACCTCAGTTTTTAAACTAAAAGATGATTCGCATATGAAGAAATAATAGGGGCGGGGGGCAGAAATGTTGAGAATTTAACTGGTGCCCAAAATCGATTTTAAAAGAGTTATAGGCCCAATTAGTACACTGGACCTCAGTTGACATTTCTATTTCTAATGAAATGGTGTATTTATTTAACTAACTTCAGGGTTCTTTGCACTTTGGAAACACTTTTCTTTAAAACACTAATGATCTTTCAAAAGAAATAAAGGGATAATCTGTAACTTCCTTATTCTCTAATTGAGAAGGGACTTCAATCCCATGGGGCAGATGGATGCGACTCTTTTGCTTGCAGTTGTAGACTCTCAGTTCTTTGGGATGGTCATTGTCCATCATCACCTCCTTGTTAGTTGTCCTGGGTAAGTCCAATGAACTGTCACGCAATATGTTTTATAGCAGAACAGAAAGATGAATTTGAGGCTGTGCTGGAAAATAAATTGTACATCCAAACACACATTAGGTTGTTATTACTCCAAAATCCATGCTTAAGTTTTATCATCTTTGCTTTGAATGATTTTAGAGTAGAAAAAATATAATATGACAGACAATTTTGTGGTCTACTTTGTCCCCAATCTCTCTCCATTCTTCTCCACTTTGCCCCACTCTCATACTGTCATGAATTTGCTCTTGTAGCCCTTCCATCAAGTATACTTTTCTATACATAATAGGTATTCCATATAGTTTCTGCATGGATCACCCTTCAATTTGCATTGTTCAATGAACATTACAGTAAAATTCCACCCTAATGCATCTTGCGATACCACAAATTTGCAAGTAATAGGATTGGCTATTGGCTCCCATCTTCCACTCAGCTCTGCTTCTTAAAAAATCTTAGGCCTAAAGTTCTTATGTTCTTGGGGAGTGGGTGGGGGTCAGGGACATGGAGGAAAAAGTGAGACCTAGTGAGGAAGTGGCAGGTGGAGGATGGGTTTCTGTATCCTCAGAATTCTTCTGCCCAGGCTCCTGGGATCAGGTCAACAAAGGTGTCAGATAGTTGGAAATTCTTGGAATCACCATCACTGTCCTAGAGGGCCCAGCTGGTCTTAGGGCTCAGAAGTAGCTCATCAGTATTGAAAGCAGAGTGGACAACCACCACCAGAGGCACTAAATCACAACTGGGAACTAGACTGATGTGAATGGTGCAGGTGAATATCAGAACTCTGCAACTTACACTTCTGTTGTGTTTTTCTGCTTATGCTATTATGTGGGGCTATATTGTATTGTTTTAAGATCTATGTTAATATATAGTTCGTACATTTTAACAGTTGTTAGTATTTCAGCAACTCATTTGGCCATATTTTACACTTTTTTCTATTTTCAGACATTTAAGTAGCTTCATTGGCAAGTTTCATTTTGTTTTGTTGCATTAGTGCTGCTCTAAATGCTCTTGACATATCTCCTTACCCATGTGTGAGAAATTTTATAGGGCAATATACCTAGAAGTGGAAATGTTGGGTTTTAGGGTATGTATAAATTCAACTTTACTAGAAATTTCCAGAATGTTCTCCAGAATGAATTTTTGAATTCCTACTTCTTCCACTGGTAAATGAGAGTCTTATTTGCCCACATCTTTAATGCTTGATTTTTAAAAAAATTCTGATGGGTGATAATTGGCATCTCATATTTATTGAAGGTTGTATATATTTGGTCACTGGTGAAGCTGGACTTTTTTTCACATACTTATTGCTTCTTTGGACTTCTGAGAATTGTCTTAACAGAGTTTACTTTTTTGTATTTTTCTTATTGATTTATAGAAAATTTTAAAAACTATATCCTGGATATCAGTTCATTCTTTTTTATGTGTGCTACAAACACTTTCTCCTATTTTGTTTTAATATTAAAATTATTTTTATTTGTACATTTTCCTTTTGAGTAATTCTTTCAATTGAGCCTGCTTGATAAATCATATATCCTTTAAAGATAGATCACTGGAAAATACACATGTATTTTCCAGCCTCACTGTCAGTAATGTGATTGGGGTCGACAGTGCTAGAATGTGAGGGGGGAATAGGGTAAGGGGTTAGAGTTGGACTCTCCATGGAACTAGGGGGAGGGATGGAAGAAGGAGCAGGTGAACTCTGGGAATTTGTAGGTCTGTGGTTAAAACTACAATGGTGGAAATGTTCTTTTGGCAAATATGGCAGGGGAGGGTTACTAGTGCAGGGCGCTGGGGTGGGGGGATATGCGTAATAGGGCACTCAATGGGCATGCTTCTATGGAATATGAAAGTGTTCATCTTGTCATAGTGGGTGGTGACCCATACAATAAACAAGAAAATATTAAACTCCCATCCTGGGGAGTCCTGCTATGTTCTCAGTTAGAGGGACAAAAATCTCTCAAGAACATAGGTAGCGCCTAATAAAAGAAAACAGACCAATATGTCAAGTCCTCAGTATTATTGCGTGTAACTATGAACCTTATTCTTCAAAAATTGGAACTTAGTGGTTACCATAGGTTCCAAGTGGAGTGGGAGGGAAAAATAGAATAGATGGAACATAGGGCATTTTTAGGGCGTTGGAATTATTCTGCATGATCTTGCAATAACAGATACAGGTCATTTTAAATTTTGTCAAAACCTATAAAAGTGTACAGTTCAAAATGTAAACCATAATGTAAACCATTGACCATGGTTAGTGGCAATGCTTCAATATTTGTACATCAATTGTAACAAATGTACCATACTCATGTAAGATGTTATTAATAGGGGAGAGTGGGAGGGGGGAAGGGGGTTGGATATAAGGGAATCCCTTTTATTTTCTATGTGACTTTTCTGTAGCCTAAAGCTTCTTTGAAGATAAAGTGAAAAAAAAAAAATATGACACTGGGGGAACAGACGGAAGAAAATGTCACTGTACATAAAAGATAACAGATTTTACAGTGATGAAAGACACAATGAAAA